>JAVYIG010007247.1:0-92500 GCA_035222895.1 Strongylocentrotus droebachiensis
CGACACTTTTTCACCCTAGAATCACGGTTTCTAAAGACATTTAGTTTAAAACGCAATGCGTTCAAGCGATTTTTTCGTCGGTCGTAAAAATAAACGTGTTTGAAAACACAAACATGAAACGCTGAAAAAGATGCGTTTTGTATCATGATTCTGCAGAATCACGGTCGCTAAATTTTGATTGAACGGACAGAGTTCTCAATCATGATTGTATGACGGAGCCTGTTCCGGTTTGGGCAAAAACCACGCGCCTGCTTTTCATGCAATTTGCGTTTACTATACCATGCTCTTTATCGTGGCCTGTTCCGTTATGTTGTACCTTGTTTTCCTTCTATCTTTTTCTCTTTCTGTCTTTCCTTATGTTATTCTTTGTTTCTTCCTTCTATTCTTATGTTATTCTTTGTTTTTTTCCTTCTATCTCCTTCTCTTATGTTGTTCTTTGTTTTTATGATTCTATCACTTTCTCTTTTGTTATTCTTTGTTTTAATCATTCTATCACTTTCTCTTTTTGTCTTTCATTATGTTATTCTTTGTTTCTTCCTTTTATTCTTATGTTATTCTTTGTTTTTTCCTTCTATCACCTTCTCTTATGTTATTCTTTGTTTTTATAATTCTATCACTTTCTCTTATGTTATTCTTGGTTTCAATCATTCTATCACTTTCTCTTTCTGTCTTTCCTTATGTTATCTTTGTTTCTTCCTTCTATCACTTTCTATTTTTGTCTTTCATTATGTTATTTTTTGTTTTTATAATTATTCTATCACTTTCTCTTTTGTTATTCTTTGTTTCTTCGTTCTATTCTTATGTTATTCTTTGTTTTTTTACTTCTATCACCTTTTCTTATGTAATTCTTTGTTTTAAGCATTCTATCATTTTCTCTTTCTGTCTTTCCTTATGTTATTTTTTGTTTCTTCCTTCCATCACCTTCTCATTCTTTGTTTTATTATTGCGATCTATGCTCAAAACAGCAGTCGACAGTCGGCCGTAGACAATTCCAAAAAGCGTGCGCCGAAGTTGACCTATACTTCCTGGGTCAAACTGCGAGTGTGATGCGAAGTGGCTGGACTCGAAATGAGCTAGAATCAGCGTTGATGAAAAATCGCTTGAACGCTAACCGCAGTGACCTTGTTTTTTGTAACGGCGTTTTGAATTGTGATTCATGTTTGTGATTCTAGCTTTGAAAATTTGATTAAACGCACCCATAGGAGTCATCAATTGTCACTAAAGTACCGATTTTTAGTGAAATCAGTTGAGTTTTGTACAGTGATGTTTCAAAGGACAGTGATGTTTCAAAGGGCATTGAAGCCTGAAGGAAGCATCCAACTGATGGCAGCACATCGCTGTCCACGTTTTTAACAGCACATATTTTGCACCTGGATTGACTCGTACACACATTTTGGACATGGCACACACCACACTGCAGTGCGTAATCTTCATTGTTTGAAGTAGCATTTACCGAGGAAGAAGAAGAAGAAGAAATGTTGAGAATCAATAGCACAGCTTTTAATACACAGCGAGGATAGTAATGCAGCTACATGTATGTGTGTCCAGGGCCAGGCCAGGCCCCGCGGTAAGCTCTTCGAATAAATGCTAACACAGAGACTAGTACGTGGGGCCTTAGCTTCGGTACGAAAGCTAAATCAACAATAAAATATGCTACACTGTAGCCATATGTACATGTCATCTCAAGATAAAATCAAACACTTTTATTAATGTATTACTTACCTTTGTAAATTCCATCCATATCTTGACACTTTATCTATATTTGAGAAGAAAAACAAATGTAATTGCTCCGTATTCATTTATTTCTGCTCCATCCAATTAGTCTTTGTTTCAGACTTTCTCGAGTTAGCTTTATGGCCTCAGAAAAAGCCAAGTGAAATCGATTCTTAGTTTCTAGTACGTTTTTTTTTAAATGAGGAGGAGTAAGTTTCATGTTATTCAATAATTGATTATTTTGTTTGGACACATAATCAATTTCACTACTGAATGTCTTTAATAATGTTAGGCCTATGTATAGGCCTATGCCTATTTTACATCGTGATATTTGCATGTATTTTATGTGTTGCAATTTTTTTTGTAAATTCAAGATGTATCAGCTTTTAGCTGGGAAATTGAATTTTTAATGAATAATCCTTGTCAATTCGATTCAATTAAACTTTCTTATTTATGTCAATTCGGAAAAAAATAAGGAGGCGGGCCGAAAGAATAGCCTCTCTCCCTCCGTCTCTCTAGTCTCTCTCTCTCTCTCTCTCTCTCTCTCTCTCTCTCTCGCTCTCTTCCTCTCTAGCTCTCCACACACACTCCCTAGAGTATGGGTTTTTGGACGCTTTAAATTTCCTATTGCCATTTTGTCCGAACTTATTTTTAGGCACCTGAAAGTCGTTTCAAGCTAGATTGCAATCTCAACTTCTCTACAGAATTTGGTCAATGCCAACACCGCAAGTTGTCCATCCCCGTTTGGTAGAGTTTCGATTTTAGTCACTGGAAGAAATAAATAAAAATAAATAAAATAGGAACACGAACCGAGGTACTTAGGCAAAAAAAGGCACTGTGTTAGTCTTCCAGTGAAAACGTTTTATTTTTCTTCTACAGGACGGATTTCCATTGTTTAAGTAAACCAAGCTGCGGTGTGTTTATTGGATTGATAACAAGTACACAAATTGCTGTCAGTGAAAGTATATTAGGCCTACATGTTTTGATTGTAATTTTTTATTTTGATTATATTTCTGCTTTTTTCCAAATGCAATAACTTAATAACAATGATGTAAACGTAAGGTGTAATACAAATATGCAAACAATCATAACTTCATGTCCAAAAGGATTTACATATTATACGTTGTGAGATGAACTTGATATTTTTCTAATATAGTATTATGAGTTTAAACTAATATCCTAAATATGTGTGGAAAAGTGCAGGTCTGCAGGAAACCAAATTTATGTAAAATTAAGAAAACTTCTAGTAGAATATCAAAAGGCAAGCAGAACATGATGTGTTGCCACCTAAAGCGGTGATTGGTCTTTGATCAATCACCGCTTCCTTTAGCAAGGGTGGTACTGGTTACCCCATCCCCTCCCATGGGGCCCGGCACGGCCCTTCTCTCCTTCCCCCTCTTTCTCTTTTTGTATCTCTTTCTCTCTTTATATATCTATCTCTCTCTCTTTTCGTTGACCTACATTTCTTTCCCTTTCTTGTCGTATAATTATTTTGACGCTTTACTCCTTTATGGTACTCACTTCAGCCCGACAGCTCCTACCCCCCCCCCCCCCCCCCCCCATCCAACCTACGTGGATCCCGATGGCGGAAACACCTGCTCCCGCCTGCCTTTAACTGGGAGGACAAGAATTGGAAACAATGCATTTGATTTTTGCTTTCTTTTCGATTCTTCACTGCTGCTCTCACTATCGTAGCTAGATTTCCTAGGGATTATTTAGGTTTAATTTGATCTATTTTGGAAGGAGGAGGGAAAGAGGATTATCCCTACAAAGTTAATCATTGGTAACAAATAAAAAATATCTTCCTTTTCCCTTTCTGACTATCATGGTTTCCACCCCCTCCCCTCACCTTATCCAGCTTCTCTCTCTCTCTCTCTCTCCCCTCTCTCTCTCTCTCTCTCTCTCTCTCTCTCTCTCTCTTTATCTCTCTCCTTTATCTCCGAACGTTGGTCGGTAATTAGTAAACACCTACTATGTACAGACTACCTCTCAGTACGTTTACCCCCCCCCCCCCCCTCCCCCTTTGCAAGTTTGCAAGAATACAGTAGTTTCAATCACTTTCAGTGTTATTATCCAATTCAACCACTCTTATGTTTCTTCATCATTAACAAAAACGTACCATTCCCTTTAAATACAATGCGTCTTTCTTTAATGTAGCGAACAGGCCCATATACCCTAGACAAAAATCGATTGAAATTTCTGTTCGTGGTAGTTGTGGTATCAGGCGCGCCGGAAGTAGTTTGGGATTGGGGGGGCAAACATTCCAGGGGGCTCACCTTCCAGGGGCAGTGACGTAATGAGAAAAAAACGTTCGGAAGGGGGGGGGGGGGAGGGGACAGACGAAAAATCTGCACCACCACCAGTCTTACACGTTACATGCAGGTCCCGCGGAACGTTTTTCAAAGTGGAGTATTAACGATCAGGTAGAGCGTAAATTGGCGTGGGGTCCAGGGCATGAGCCTCGGCATGGGGTCAAGGGGCTGAGCCCCCGGAAGCTCTGGGGTTTTTAGGCATTTGATTACGGTTAGATGAGCATCCAGGGGCCCTCTTTAAGGCCATTGACGTGTTCCAGGGGGGGGGGGGGGGAGCCCCCAGAAGCTCAGAGGGTTTAATTTCTAACTACGGTCAGATGAACATCCAGGGGCCGCCTTAGGGCCCTTGGTGGGGTTCAGGGGGCAGAGCCCCCGGAAGCTCAGGGGTTTTAGGTGTTTAATTACGGTCAGATGAGCATCCAGGGGCCCGCCTTAGGGCCCTTGGTGGGGTCCAGGGGGCAGAGCCCCCGGAAGCTCAGGGGTTTTAGGTGTTTAATTACGGTCAGATGAGCATCCAGGGGCCCGCCTTAGGGCCCTTGGTGGGGTCCAGGGGGCAGAGCCCCCGGAAGCTCAGGGGTTTTGGGTATTTAAATACGGTCAGATGAGCATCCAGGGGCCCGCCTTAGGGCCCTTGGTGGGGTCCAGGGGGCAGAGCCCCCGGAAACTCAGGGGTTTTAGGTATTTAATTACGGTCAGATGAGCATCCAAGCGACCGCCTTAGGGCCCTTGATGGGGCTCGGGGGCGGAGCTCCCGTAAGCTCTGGGGTTTTAGGCATTTAATTACGGTCAGATGAGCATTTTTTTATACCTTATTTGTGACATTGGCAGGTCACATATTTTTTCTTTTTCTCTTTAACATACTTTTTCAAAAAGTGAGGGGGGTGGAGGGGGGGGGTGGGGGGGGGGGGGGGGGGGGGCTCGAGCCCAGCCCCTTTGCAGACCATGACATAAAGGCTTCTAAATAAGCGTATTTTTCGCCCGACTGTAATTTGGGAATTTCTTATTTTCCAACAAACGCATAAAAAGGTATGACTTGGTAAAGGTAAAAATGGAGAAAAAATACCGGAAAATCATGTCATAACAGCAACATTTGTAAATCACTGGTATCGAATAAGATATACACCCCCCCCCCCTCCCATCAGTACGCCAGCGTTCAGGGGCTCATGTCGTCTCACCCCTATAACAAAAAAACAGACACCCTTTCCCATTCTCGCACATAATGTCCACGATATGCGCGTATCGCTATTATAAAGACCTCCATTGATAAATATCGTATAGGTGGCATGCGCAATGTTTATGAAATTTAATTCCTGTAAACTTTCCTTTTCTTTGAATGGAATTGTATATGTGATTTAATTCAGGTTGTTATTATTTTTATGTTCTTTTGGGTTAAAAATACAAACCATGTTTACTCCTTTACTGCTTTTTTTTTTTTTTTGGAGGGGGGGGGGCGTTTTGGGGGGGGCAAAAATGCGTTTTGCCCCCCCACTTTTTTGATTGGGGGGGCAACTGCCCCCCCCTGCCCCCCCCCCCCCCCCCCCACTTCCGGCGCCTATGTGTGGTATTATTCATAATTCATGTATTTGACGCGGAACTCTTTAGGGTTATGAATCGGAGTTGTTAAGGTTTTTTGTCTTTCTTTAATGTAGCGAACAGGCCCATAACCTAGACAGAAATCGATTTCTCCTATCACTTAAGCACGAAATTATATATCTGGATACGAATTATGCCAGCTACGCGCGGCACAGCAAACAGATTTGGCGAACTCCACTCCATATATCGGAGCTAGCCCATGGATTTGTAGGAAAGGGAATAATGTCAACGACACACAGCTTGATGTATTTGTAATCTCACTCGGTTCCTGGTTGAGATCGGAAGGGGAAGGATTTGTGGAAACCGCTTGGTGTATATATTCACAATGGAACGTGTCAAAAGGGAATTTCGGCTCAGAAACTTCGGCTTCTGTGACACATCTCCGGAGGAGTTTTACCGATTTCAGGTGGGCAGAAACTTTGTGTATTTTGTTATAATCATGATTCGACGTCCACATGTTTCTACATGGTAATTAATGGTGCAATAAAGATACAGGGAGTCGAGCAAATTTATTTTGTTTTTTAATCATTATACAATGTACGTCCATTAATTGTGTATGTAGAGTTATTCTAATATTAAAGACTTAAAAGTGTGTAATATAGTGTCGGAAAGATAGGTTAGGGGTGGTAAAGTAATTCACACAGACAGACAGACGGACGGACAAGAAATAAGCATAATCGTATGAGACGGGATTAAGGCTGCATCCCCCCGGTCCCCACCGTTCCCTTTCCTTGAATGTTTATCGCTTCTCCATATTCGGGTAACCTTCACTTCATTCAGGCAGCGTGGCATATAACTTGGAATTGTCACCATAAAGTATATGGGTCACAAAAGTCATGACACTCGGTTGCTTCGCTCGATCGCTAAGTTTAAGAAAATGGAAAGATGCCATAATTAAGATGTCACCCCCTTCGAAGTTGTTGTTGTTGTAATTGTTGTGTTTGTGTCGTTGTTATATCTTTTTTCATTGCTGTTAGTGGTAGTAGTAGTATTATTCATAATTTATGTATTTGATGCGGAACTCTTATAGGGCTGTGAATCGGAGTTGTTTAGGTTTTTTAAAATTCCTATTGACAATTTACATTTGCCACTCTCCACCTAGGGGAAGTACATGTAAATTGGTACCCGGTAGGAAGAATTTAAAGCCCTACTGTCCTTCTTGTAGCTACTTGCTCCCTATATATAGAAAACTTCCCCAATCGGTGCCTGCAGTGGTTACCATGATCCTCTTTTTTTATGTTAGTTGAGAGCTGAGTTAATGATATAGCCACCTGTCAGTGACCTCGCTGTGTGGTCTAATCCCTTCTGGCTGAGTAGTATTGACGGTCTTTAAGTGAATGCTTCAGCGACTTTATGTATTGTCATTATTGTTCTCATTTATATAGGTAGTAGGGGTAGTAGTAGTAGAAGTAGTAGCAATAGAAGTAGTAGTACCAATAGTAGTAGTAGCAGTAGTAGTAGAAGAAGTAGTAGGAGTAGAAGTAGTAATTGTAGTAGTAGTAGTAGTAGTTGTTGTTGTTTTTGTTGTTGTTGTTGTTCTCAGAGGAAGTAGTAGTAGAAGTAGAAGTAGACGTAGTAGTGATGGTGGTGGTGCCGGTGGTAGTAGTAGTAGTAGTAGTAGTAGTAGTAGTAGTAGTAGTAGAAGTAGTAGTAGTAGTAGTAGTAGTAGTAGTAGTAGTAGTAGTAGTATAAGTAGTAGTAGTAGTAGTAGTAGTAGTAGTAGTAGTAGTAGTAGTAGTAGTAGTAGCAGCAGCAGCAGCAGCAGCAGCAGCAGCAGCAGCAGTAGTAGTAGTAGTAGTAGTAGTAGTAGTAGTAGTAGTAGTAGTAGTAGTTGTAATATTGTCAGCATCATCATCATCAATGTCGAGGCATCACCCAAAGCTAACCTCCTGAACTTGACTTTGTCGCACATAATGCACTTTGAGACTTGCAATTCGAAGGGGGTGAGAGAGAGGGAGGGGTGGACGTGTTGAGTGATTGTTTCGACGTCACAATACGACCTCTTCGGGTTAATCGTGACCCGGTCTGATGATTGTTGCTATGGAACATGATGAAGCTGTTTTCATAACACATCCATCAGCTCCTCGTGATAATACTTCATGCGTGTGCGGACCTACGATTCAGTGATTATCTACGGGTAGTTAGTACAAGAGGTTTTTAATCTGACGATCTAATGTCGAGTACAACAAGCCAATGTATATTTATTACCAGCAAAAAACCTTAAGTACCTCATATCTATCACAGAAAGAGGTTGAAGGTGAAACTTTCTTCCAAATTGTGAAATTAAAGAACGCTATGTCACTTCTGTCTATATTCGAGGCACAACGAAAACTCTAAAGGAATATGATCCCTCGAATTTTACCCAAATCTGTGGTACATTAATTTTATTCAAACCCAAGACTTTTCAATTTCAAGTCAAGTGCATAAACCACTCGGCTACGATCCCTCTACAATGTACAACTTTGCTCTACAAAGTGGATCTATTTTATACAGTTTGAAATTAGAAGGGACCATACAATATGCAGGGGATGATTTGTTTTCTCCATCCATGCAGCCTTTATAGTTGTTTTGAGAATTGCTGGCCCGTAAAACAATTACTGAACATCTGATCGAAAGTAGACCATCAATCACAATCAGTAGTTGTTAATAGTAGGTAAAGCGTTTACTAGTCGCACTTGAAGACATCTTATGAATATTAGGAATGACGTTGCGCGTCTGGACCTTAAAGCAACGGAATTGAATTCTAATTTAAATTTGAATTTTATGGTATACTATGAAATTGTTTGTTTTTCTTTCCTCGATGGTTTTGTTGTCGTTGAAAAAACATCTGAAGATTGTTAAAGGCATTATTTCCAGCTTCGTTTTATATGTGGTAGTACGTGTTTTTTGCCTTTTTTATTTTTGTTTCTATTGGTTTTTGATACCCTTTGTTTGAAGAAAGAAAAATCGAGAATGATCCCATTTGTTTGGATTACTGTCAATAAATTGTTGAATTTTAATAGGCCTATGTCCTGCCGTATTCTCGAATCTTGTAAATAACAGTTTTTAAAGTTATGAGGGAGGGGTGGAGACAGAAGGTAGAATAGGTGCACTACATGGGCACAATACGAGTAGATGCGCCCCTATACCGAGTGGCGGGGGCCCTGTGTCGGATCTATTTCGCCAAACAGTTCCATTTATTCAATTCAATTCAATTCAATTCAATTTTATTTCGCAATATAAAAATCAAAATATACAAAGTAACTGTAAATTTTAACTATGTTTACATAGGTTATATGCGGGGCTTTCCATGAAGGTTGCGAAAACCTGTGAAGTTGGATCGCCCATTAAAGAATGAAAAACAATACAAAAAGAAATATAACATATTATAAGCACACAACACTAAATTAAGTAAAATAAGCAAAGTACAAACACTTCAACTATCTATAAGACAAGAGAAAGTAAAATAGAGAGAAGAAAAACAATATATAAAGGGGGAAAAAAAGGAAAGGGAAACAAGATAACAATGAAAGAGGGTTCAGATATAAAATTAGAAGGAAAAAAAATCAACAACTGTGCTGATTAATAATTATTTAGTAGTAAGATTTTATATTGTTTTCTAAAGGAAGATATGAATTGTGATTTCGTTATTACTTGGGGAATCATATTCCACTGTTTAGGACCTAGATAACTCATCGATTTAGCTTCATAACTAGACTTAACAGACCATAAATGAAATTTGTTGGAAAGTCGTGTATTATAATTATGAATTTGACTAGCTTTATGTAGCTTAACATTTTCATACAAGGGAAAGCAGACCTATACAATTGAAAGGTCATCAGATTGAACAGCATGCGAATGATTTTCTGTCAGATGTTCACGTTTTACCAAACACTGAATTTATAGAAGTTCGATTTGGATCTTCTGTCCAGCATTCAATTTGATGTTCTCATAGTTGAATCAAAAGTGAAACGAACGCTTTTCAACACCATTATCATTTATGTGCATAGAGAAACCGAATTATATCCTCTTTTGGTTGTTATTTCAGGTGGTTATTTTCAGTTTCTTCCTCCTTTATAAAAGATAAAATGACTACTCATGCAGAGCCTATTATATATCTTGATAGTGAAAGTGTGGAACTATATAACTCAGCTAGCGTGACGTATCTTGTCATTTCACTTCCGGTTAACCATGTTAACTCTGGTATTACTTCCGGTAATTGTCATACCTAGACCTGCACCCAAATCAAGACATCAAATAACACATGGTTTCACCCGGATGTGAGAGGATGCTCGGGTCAAAGGTCACTAGCATATAGAACACACCTGTACAAGAAAAGAAAATAAGTTTCTGTAACAAGTTCATCATTTTCTCATTCTTTAAAAAAAGTCAATTCTCACCACTGGAACGCAATGATATTCTTTGACGAGCCCACATAATTTCACGCTCACACTTTTGCGGTGAGGTCGATTGCCAGAATATCAACATTCCAGTTTCTAAGTTTGATAACCCTGATTAAATGAATTATTCATGAAGCGCAGAACGATGCAATATATTCTATATTGCTGTGATTTGATAACAGTAATGACAATGTGAATTATTCATGAATCGCAGAAACTATGCAATTTATTCTACTTTGCTGCGATTTGAAAACAATAGGATAATATGAAACATTCATGAAGCGCAGAAACTGTATGATATATTCTACTTTGCTGCGATTTGAAAACAATAACAAGGATATGAATTATTCATGAAGCTCAAAAACTATGCAATATATAAATAATACTATTATACTTTGCTGCGAGAGCTCCTGTATTCACGTCGACAAGGTTTTTTTTAGTTTAGATTTAAGAATAAATGCATGTGATCTCTCATGTCTCTCCAATGAAAACTGAAACAAATATATCTCAGTTAATAATTTTCCTATTTTAAGGAAGCAAAACAGAACAGAATATCGCAATGAGGTCACAAAATTGTAAAGTGTTTCTGTTTTCTCTTTAATCTTCTCCAATTTCCCATCCGTCTCCGTCTCTGTCACGTTTTAATGTACTTTTCTATATACATGTATGTCCATATCGTTTGAATCGCTTCAGGGATATTAGCCTTACAATGGAAATGAAACAAAATCTTATTGAATTACAGATCATTTTAATAGAACAGGAAGAAATACAACCTTTTCCTGACAAAAATGAAAATAGAAGTTGATTGAATGGAGGTCGAGTGAGTATACGATTGCTCGTTTCAATTTTATTTCCGATGAATCAACAAGAAAGTAAACCATATTCTGAAAGGGTAGGTTTTAAACAATCTTTACGTCACGTTTTAGTATAATAGCTGACCGTGTTTGTATATTGTATCTAGTTGAATCGCTCTTGTACAGTATAATAGGTTTTAGCGCTGGAAGTTTGTTATCTTTCGGATGGTGTCACAACTATCAATTAAAAATGTAGAGCACTGAGATGGCAACAAAACAGAAGCAATCACTGTATCATTTTCTTCTTCTTCTTCATTTTCTTCTTCTTCTTCTTCTTCTTCTTCTTCTTCTTCTTTTCTTTTTTTTCTTCTTCTTCTTTTCTGTTTCTTCTTCTTCTTCTTCTTCTTCTTCTTCTTCTTCTTCTTTTTCTTCACCTTCTTCTTCTTTTTCTTCACCTTCTTCTTCTTCTTCTTCTTCTTCTTCTTTTCCCCCTTCTTCTTCTTCTTCTTTTCTTTTTTTTCTTCTTCTTCTTTTCTGTTTCTTCTTCTTCTTCTTCTTCTTCTTCTTCTTCTTCTTCACCTTCTTCTTCTTCTTCTTCTTCTTCTTCTCCTTCTCCTTCTTCTTCTTCTTCTTCTTCACCTTCTTCTTCTTCTTCTTCTTCTTCTTCTTCTTCTTCTTCCCCTTCTTCTTCTTTTTCTTCTTCTTCTTTTTCTTTTCCTTCTGTAGAAGTACAGGCCACCTGCATATATTGCAATCGGTGTATCTTCGTACTTAACGCCTACACTCGGTGTGTCTATAGAAAAATAAGGGTATCTATTTCTTGAACGCCTGAATGGCGCTATGAATGTTTAAAACAAATTATAATATAATAATCTCTGTAATATACGCGAAATCATAACTTTATTTTGTCAATGTTTTCATTATGTTTAGTTTTACTGGCCTGGGCAGCCGACTAGCTACGTCGTGTACCGAGTGATCATCGCTTTCTACCAGGTCTTATGGAATGCTCTGGTTATCATTTACTGGGACGACACCCGATTCTACCGACCTGTCGACACGACTGCAAAATGGCCGATCTATCTCTCAAATTGGTCTTTCTTCTTCCTAACCCTTTATTTCGTCACAGCAGCCGCTTCAGCTGTGACGTATCACCTCAGCAAGAGCAAGAGTAAAGGTATGGTGGTACAGTGGTTCATTAATGTAATACTCAGTCCAATAAGGGCTGAGGTTTAAGCACGGCACTTAAAGGTACTACAGTGTATGTCCCATTTGCAGGCCAACAAAATGAAAAGGTTAAATTCCAACTGCGTTTGAAAGATAATACTAATTTAGAACCTCTCTCAAATCAAAAGGGCTTGAAAATGTCTTTTTTTTGCGCAAATAACGACCGTCAGTTCTCGAATCGAATTTAGCGAGCGCGCTCGTTTAATTAAATAGTCTGATTTTCAGACCCTGGATCCGAACGGACGTACATTTTGTGTTGTGCAAAGATTCAATCAATTTAATTTTGCCATTACAAGAAGTGGGTTATTGATGTAGAAAAATGCTCATGTACCCTTTACAGCTCATTTATGTATGTTATTGCCAAAGAAAGAAAAAAAATCAGCCAGTCACTCAATAGAGTCTGACAAGCCCTGGTCTGACAGTGAAGTTTAGAAAGTAAACGGTTTCCTTGCATAATTTGAATACAAGGACACTGCTAAGTAACGTTTAATTTTCACAGATAGGACATGCATGACATATTTATATTTCCTGCAAAGTTCTACAAAATTGATGTCGGCTGCAAAAGGGATACACTATACACTATACAAAAGCAAGAGCAATTAAGGTATGCTAGTATAATTGTTCCAGGGAGTTGGATTCAATGGTTATGCATTCACTTGAAATTCAGTCCAAGGGCTAAGGTTTCGAATCCAAGCCTGGCACCTATCGAT
This sequence comes from Strongylocentrotus droebachiensis, assembly GCA_035222895.1. NCBI lineage: Eukaryota > Metazoa > Echinodermata > Echinoidea > Camarodonta > Strongylocentrotidae > Strongylocentrotus > Strongylocentrotus droebachiensis. The sequence continues at coordinate 12,726 of JAVYIG010007247.1, forward strand.
TAACAAAAGCAAGGATAATTAATGTATGGTGGTACAAGTATATATAGTTAATTGTTCATTCATTTGAAATTCAGTTCAAGGGCGGAGGTTTCGAATCCAAACCCGGTACTTAAAGGGACAGTTGGGTTCTTGTTTGAGACCGCAAATTCCTTCAAAGTGCATGGTTATTGCTCTTTTTCAAATTGATGACATTTTCTAGTGCACTTGTAAAACATTAAATTGCTGTGAAGGTAATTTTAGACTCCGAAATGTGTGAAATTTAGATTGTGGTTTAGTGGTGGTTATTTTACTTGACTGCTAAGAAAGCATAAAATGCTTGAGAACGCTTGTTTATACCCCATTCCCTTTGTACCCTTTTCCGTACAGTGTCTTCCACGTCACCCGAATCAACTCGGATCGGATCCATCAAAACCACCTCACCGATTCTACCCGCGTCCGGGGACCCGACAGAGCCCGACTCCTCCGACGCCACCCGACCGTTACCATGGTACTTCAAGCTCACCTGGTTCCTGCAGAGCATCGCGTCATCCGCGGTCCTCTTCGTTGCCATGGGTTACTGGTTCTTCGAGTACAACCCCGAGCTGGAGAAACTCCACGCGTTCACCCTGCACGTGCACGCCGTCGGGACCGTGCTCGCGCTGGTTGATTTTACGGTGGTCGCGCACCCGTTCCGCGTGTTGCACTTCGTGTACCCGGTGCTCTACTTCACGGTGTACATCATCTTCACGGTGATCTACTACTACGCGGGGGGTATCAACCCGTACGGAGGTAAAGAGATGTACGAGGGTCTAATAGACTGGGAGGACGGTGTCAAGGACAGCGTGGCAATGGCCATGGTGTTTATCTTTGTGTTAGGTCCGGTGTTACACGCCATGTATTTTGGACTGTATCTCTTGCGGCGTTTAGTGGCTGGCGAGATTTCGGTGTCGTGTAGGCGGTGTCGAGGGCGTCGAGCTGGTGCCGGAGAGAAGAGCAGGGGTGAGGGGGAGGATGCGGAAAAGGAGGAAGATCGCAAGAGACTGGACGAAAATATTGAAAATTGCAACACAGAATGTTAAATTACTCGCATGTGTCGATAATCATAATTATCACAAATGTCTTGCAGTAATTCGACAAATGGTTTGTACATACATTTCTTTAAAGCCTCACTGCACGACTTATAGCTACTTGCGCCCTCGATATAGCAAACAATGCCTAATCGGTGACCGTTGGTCTCCAAAGGTCCCCTTTTCTTATGTTAATTGAGAGCTGATTTTGATGAGATAACCACCCGTCAGTGACCATGCATGGAGTTCTAATCCCTCCTGGCCAAACAAGTGCAGTGGGGCTTTAAGAGAAGAAAATATTTTTTTCATTAAAATGACCAATCATCCCAACATATGAATACCCCGGTCACATCCGGGGGACCGGCATCATGCAGATCTGAAACCGAAGAAGAAGTTTTCATCTTCCACAGTGGCTAATAATTATTGGTTGGTGTGAAGCCGTGCTGGAGTCGCGATGAGGCGGTATAACTAAGATGTTAGCGAGTAGAGACAGAATTGATCAAATCGATAATAGTTCCTGTATTATATGGAAACCGTTGTGCTTGTTTCTAACAAGATCGCAACTACTTACGAAAAATCGTGTCATGGGAAATGTCACTGCCTTGCTGTATTGATTAAAGGGGCTATTGAACTTGTCCTTAGGTTGATTTTCGAAAGCCTTAAGGATCGTGTTTATACTCTTTTTTTTCTTTCTGTACTTATTAAACTAACGTTATTGTCATGTAATTTTGTCTACACATATATGTCCTTGTTTATAACCCTCTGAGTTCTGTTCTCGTTCCCTTATTCCCTGTTGTCCTCTCTCTCTCTCTCTCTCTCTCTCTCTCTCCCTCTCTCCCTTTCTCTTAGGTTACCCCTCCCCCGCTCTCTCGATCTCTTTTTATGTAACCTGTTCTCGTTTCCTTATTCCCTCTTGTTCTCTCTCTCTCTCTCTCTCTCTCTCTCTCACTATATCTTTCTCTTTCTCTCTCTCTCTCTCTCTCTCTCTCTCTCTCTCTCTCGTTGTCTCTTGGAAATCCCATGTACATATTTTACGCTCTGTCTTACTATATGAGATGGAAATGTACTGCCAATACATTATATCTACATCTAAGCTAAAACATGTTGACATATTATCAGCATTTATTATGTATATATCGGTACGCTTATTGTATTTTGCTACAAAACAAAAAAAATTATCCAAATCATGCATTATAGTACTGTGTAGATCAAATGTTATAACTAGTCATCGAAGGAGAATTCTAAATTATATTTACTATTGTGTGAGAAAGTACATGCATCACGATGCCCTAAGTCAAGAACGTGTGTGTTCCAATACAGTGTATGTTGTGGAAAATGTGCTGTCCCTTGTTGTTGTTGTAGTTGTTGACTTGTTGTTACCCAACGATTATCACATTTTATGAAAGCGAATTGGTGCAACGTTATACATTTTTCGTACTACCTATCATTTGGTGTGCGAATATTATCTTGAATTGTTACTTTAATTGAGATGGTTTACTGCCAAAAGAGAGGTTGATGCAGCATTAGATCTGACATGGTTCGTTTTTCAAATATGTGAAGGAAATTAATGTACAAACCGCGACATGGGGATGTAAGATGATAAATAACAAACCAACATATAATATGTTTTTCGATAAGAAATGCCAACAATAACATCATTAATTGACCGTATATTGTCAGACTGATGCCTCCGAGGAATATAATTATTGGAATTAGTGAATCTGAAGTATTGATTATTTTACCAGATTTGATATAAGCTACATTTTATTATTTAAAATGAATATGGTTAAATAAAGACAGCGAGAAGCTACAAATATATTCAAAGTTTCGATTTGTTTTCTGTTAAATGATTTATGTCTGTTGTCATTGGTTTATGACTCTCAGGCGGGTATGATCACGAAGGGGATTGAAAAAGCTGTTAATACTTAGTGGGAGGGAGGCGTTGGGGGTATAGTTGGTCTAGATTGATGTAAAACGAAATACATGTTTAAATCGTTTTATTGTTATATTTCTTGAAAGTGCCCGAATAAATAATAAATAAAACCGCCATGGATCAAGAGAAAGGACCATGATGGCATTGGGAAACTGCCTTTGAAAACAAAACTGCTGCCGTAAACATTACAAAATACCGAGTGATTAAAAACTTTACAGCGTTAGTGCACTTCATCTTTCTGTAACGGTAAAATAAACTGAAAGGCGAGTATATTTGCGGGCAACTACGGTACATTTTTGTATAATGTAGTTCCGATATGCCTTTCATTTAGACGTTAATGTTTTTAGCCCTGACGTTTCATCACCATCATAATCATCCTAAAGTAGTATACAAATTTGACTGTTATTGTTATTGAATGAATGATAAATGAATGATAAATTGGTTGATTGATTGATTTGTTGATTGATTATTTTTTCTATTTAGTTTTAAACCAACTGAATCCTTCGGGCAGGGAAATTCGAATAAGGATTATCTAAATTTATTGATAATATTGTATATTGATTACCCGGTAACTGACTTAAAAATTGATTGATTAATTGACTGATTATTCACTAATTTGGTAATACCAAACTAATTTTTTAAGCAGTTATTTTAAATGAAAAAAAAATGATACTATTGTATTTTGATTGATTGACTGATTAGTTTTTGGTAGTTTCTATTCCGTTTTATACCAAATGAATCCTCCGAACATTATTCATCTATTGATTGATGAAATGATTATATCAGTGATTGATTTATTGATTAATCGATAGATACATAGATTGACTGACTGATTGATAGCCTGATTGATTAATTGATTGATATATGGTTTGATTGAGTGATTAACTCATTAATTGATTGATATATAGATTGATGAATGAATGAATGATGTATGTCCACAAGCATTGGGTAAAATGTGCGACACTGTGTCAGAAATTAATGAATACAAATAACGATACAAAAAGACTTCCACACTTTGGTGTACAAGTTGAAAATTTATTCATTTTTCATAAACACTTAAATCTATGAATATAAAGCCTTATCCATGCATATAATTATAAATGCCTCATCTAAAACTGAAAAGGGAATCGGCTGATCAGAGTGATAAATAAACTTTATTAAATATATTTCTACGCAATTTTCATTAAAAATAATTGCAAAGACTTTCGAGTATCCAACTCGCAGGCAATATCAATATCCTATCATATATCCCATAAATCATGTTCGGATTACATCAAACATCATTATCATGTTTGCACATTTCAAGAGGTGCTAGATAAGCTAGCAAATGAAATTACCTTAGGCTGATTTTTCGAAAGTCTTTGCGAGCGTGTTATAACTCCAAAGAATGTACATATTCGTTGACGTTTGGTTCGAAGTCAACTTTATCTGAGCACTAAAACAAATGTATATAATGAACATTACTCATGAATTAAATTGTGTATATATATACCCACTTTCGCAACATGATAGACAGATATGGGAATCGGGGTTAACGATTCATCTTGAACTATCGTTAGAGCATTATGGTTAGAGAGAGAAGGACAGTGAGAGAGAGAGAGAGAGAGAGAGAAAGAGAGAGAGAGAGAGAGAGAGAGAGAGAGAGAGAGAGAGGGCGGAAATAAGATTTGAGAGAGAGAGGGAGGGAGGGAAAGACTTTTTAAATCCTCCAATCCGATCCATCCATCCCCCTTGTTTATCCCCTCTCTCTCTCTCTCTCTCTCTCTCTCTCACTGTCCCTTCATAATCCCCTCCCTCCATCTCACTGCTCTCTCTTTCTCTCTCTTTCTCTCTCTCCTTCTTTCTCTCTCTCTCTCTTCCACTTTCTAGGAAACACTTTTGCTCTTGCCTGATTGTGTCATCCCCAAGATTCAACGACCGAAATATTTTTACTCTGTACACTATTCCATACCTCGTGCTTCATGCATCAACATCCTTCCTTTATAATTCCCGACGCTGCAAAAGGGAAAATCCCTTCTGCATTATCTAAAAATAAATATGACATAATATCTTTGGCGGCGCGACAGGAACACAGTGATGTTTGCAAAGTTTTCATATACTACAAAATCAATGTTTTACTGTTGACTTTGCTATCAAAAACTTTTACGCTTCAAACGAAAATTACGAATATATACTTGCAGCGTAAATATTAATACTTTAGCATACACTCTGGCCATTATAGTATTTACAAACATGAGCATCAATTTATAATAAACTCCGACAGCAATCGCCCCGTGATTTATTTCGTCACAGATATGCGTGGGGTTAGGACTACAATTAGAATTAAAGCAATGGTTATGGTTAGTGTTGTTGGTAAGCATTAGTTAAATTAGTCACTAAATTATGTTTTGCCTGTGATTTACAGTGTAGGGGGGGGGGGGGGGGGGCTCCATGTGGCTATGATGTATTAAAATTATAAGCCTTGAATATTACTTCTACAAAGAAATATTACCTATTAGTCTGATATAATGGATGTAAAAGGAACATGGTAACATTGTTCAGATGAGAGAACATGGTGCTAAGGTACTATAAGGTAGTGGTTTCAATGCTAGATGTGCAGTTAAAGATAATCTGAAAGTTTGAGTGAAAACGGACCATTATTAGTGATAAAAACTGGGGGAAAATGATCTGATCGCTTCGTTAATTCTCCCAACTATATTACAATTTAATTACATTTTAGGTGAATGTGAATCGTCACAAAGCAATGAATTGGCTCTATGTTCCATTCCAGACAGATTTTTAAGAGCCTGTTTTATGTCTTAGTTTCATGGAAAAACGGTCGGGAAAATTGAAAAGTGGTTGGGAGAATTTACTTTTTAATTACTCTAAGAGGGTGTTGCACAGGACGCCTTCAAGGAAAACCTTAAATATCGTTGTGGTTTGAGAATTTTCTCAGGATATTTTGCCTGTTAGAGGGTCAGTACAGTAGAAGGAATATAATAAGTAACATTTCATACAAAAATTTCACATTTTTTTCATCAACCTTCAACAATGTTACTAAGTCACTTTAAGGATTTTATAAGGTTGATTTCATACATTCTAGCAATACATTTTTTTTCTTTCTTTCAGGTAATTGGTACACTTGAAGAAATCAGTTAGAATCGAAAATTCACCTTGGAGTGTTTACTGCCTGAAGACGAGACTTTCGACCTATAAAATAAGCATAAGTAAACCACACCATGACATACAAGAAATAAGGTATTAACTACGGTATTATAAGTTCATATGACTTCAGTTCTAAGATATGATATTAGTTTAGTATTCAGATGCTTATCAGATGGTAACTAAATTTGACATGCAGCTTTATTGATTGATTGATTATTGAAACGTTACGTAATGTATTCTGTGCACACATAATATATCTCCTTTTTTATCAAGTGCATTTTCTCAAATTAAAGCAAACCTGAAAACTTCACAAACTGATGGGATTAAAATCTGGACTTTTCTTACAGTGCATTTGATAGTTTGCACATGTAGTTTGACAGATTGCAAGTTACATGTACAATATACAATGTACAAAGTAAGCATTTTCACAAAACGGCCATGCTTAGCAGCAACAAGAAGAAAAGAATCGAAAAAGATTTAAATTCAAAATGGAAGGCATGCAAAAGATTAGAAGCCAGTGCGAAAGGGACAGTGTTGTCAACTGCAAACCAGCTCATGCAAACGTAGCCAGGTTAGAGATACGAGCGAGTGACAATTTACAACCAAGTGCTGAAAAGATAAAGAAATAATGGAATATTTAAGGTTAGTGCACATTCATTTGGAGCTAAGTATCCATGCGAGTTTGAATTATTAGTCAGTATATGTAGCGAACAAGCAAGTTTTCACCCCAAAATATTGATTTGCTGAACTCACATGAACTTTACCACTACTGAGTGACCGCGCCCCAGCTGGCAAAGGCCAGTTCCTAGTTACATGACTGCAATTGCCCCCCCCCCCCTCCCCTAACACTTAGCACACCCTTCGAAATAGTATACTGTAGTTTCCCTGCAATTTTGCTTTCTCAGAAAAGTGGAAACAGCGATAAGAGAGCTGTTTGTTTGTTTCGGTTTTCCATTCAATCCTAGGACTAAATTGTTTTCTAGTACCTAGGCAGAATTTAAGGAAACCTCCAGAGCGTCCCTCTCACAAAAGTGTCGAAAATAGACTTACTTTGTGGAAAAGGTGTTTCACAATCTATGCCGGTTCCTACATGTGGTTATCCAAAAATAAATTTCCGACATTTTATCTAGTTCAGGTTAAAAGGAGTAACATGTATCTGCCAAGTCCAGGACAAGAATTACAAACAAAATATAGGAAGGAAAACTAGATTTAAAAAAAGGGAAATTCAAGCCGAAACGGTATTGGAACTGAAACAAAAGAATACGGACGAAACTCGAGCCAAAATATATTAAAGAAGCGAGACTAGAAATTACATATAAATTTGAAACACGTGCGAGCAGAAAGCTCAAAATCACCTGAAGCTAACTAGCGTGGTATTAGTTCGGGTTAGTTGTGATATATGATATCCATATACCCCCTTGAGAGGACATAGTAGAATGTACAAGGGAAATATAAAACATATGTACTGGCTTCAATTGTACAATATTTTAGCGCTTTATATGGAAATAGATGAGCTGGCGCACTGTGTCCCAAAAAGTTAAATTTTTACTCGACGCTCATCTATTCGTAATAACCTATATGTTCATGTTTTGCTTGTTTGTTTGTATAGTTGCTTGCTTGTTTGTTTACCAGAAATGTTAACATTTCGGTTATCTATTCATAATACCCTGTAAGTGAATCATCTTTGTTTGTTCATTCGTTTCTTCGTTCATTTGATTCACATTTTCCATGCCAAATCACGCATTATTCTTGTATTCCTTGTTATAATGTTGGTAACATATTGTTACATAATGTTATATGCATTATTTTGTTATTTTCATTTGTAATTTGTTTTAAAACAATTCAGCCTTTTTTGCGAGACAGATTTAATATATCATTAAATAACATTAAAAAATTGTTTGTTTCTTTGTTCGATATTTTGACTTTGATGGCTAACTCAATCCCTGACACAATGATTGAGAGGCTAATATTTCCAACAAAGCCAAATATGCATGAGGATATTGTGCCTAAACCTTTCAAAGAGAATTTGCTGCTCGACTTCATTTAATTATTCACCGTTTTTTGTTTGTCTATCATAGGCCTGAGACTCATTTTCGTTGTTTTATTTCATTTTGTTGAATTATATTTGTTGTAAAGTTGTTGTTGTTGTTGATTGGGGGAAGAGTGTTTTTGTGGTAGTTGACGTTGTGGTGGTGGTGATGGTTGTTGTTGTCTTTGTTGTTGATGTTTCTTTTTGTTTGCGTTTCTTTGATGCATTTTCGCTTACTTTTGCCCGTCCTCATTTTCCGAGGTCACGTTGACTCCTGGTCGCAGGTTGAAGGAGCTCGTCCTGGGTCGATCCTTGCTCGCGGCCACGATGTCCTTCACCTCTTCGTAGTAGCCCACCATGTCCTGGACCCGCTTGCCCCACTGCTCAGGCACGCCGCTGGCCTTGTGCATCTCGGCCAGTTCTCGCATGAGCTCCTCGAGCGCGGGGAGGATCTTGAGCTTCTGCGAGAGTTCAGATTGCACCTCAGCCAGCCCCGAGCTGTATTCGTCAACCTGTTTTTAAGGAGAAAATTTGAATTTTATATTATCAATATTAAGAAAACAGAAGTGGATAGTGAGGCAATGACGTCACAGATGCATAGGTGAGCAGCGTGAGTTGCCAATTGTCTTGTGATTTTCAAAGTATTTCATGGTCATTAAGCATTCATAACTTTCCTAGTGGTTATCCGATTTTGCTCAAACTTGTTTGACTAGTTTTTCTGATTTTTCTGCTTCTATTGAAAGTAAGATCATTTTGGAGTGGACTTGACATTGTAAGACAATGCCTTTAATTTGTGAGTTCGTGTAATCAGACATCTTCCTTAATCTTGTCTTTACGTGTGAAAGTGAATCTTTCTTAAATTGCCTGTCCATGCATGAAAACGAACCTCTTACCTAAGTTTTTTTCTGGACATTTTTAATCAAGTTCACATGACTCATCATTACTTTATTAGATTTATGTGAAGAAACCTGTGTTTCTTAATCTTGTTTGTTCGCTGGTGTGAACATACCTCGTCCTTTATCTTGTCTGTCCGTGTGAACACCACATTGGCCTGACTTGACTGACCGCTGATCGCTGAACTCTGCTGCTTCGACCTGTCCAGTTCTTCATTCATCTGACACAACTGCTTAAAGGTTTCATATCTAAAGGACATATAACAAACCAGGGGGTGTTTCACAAAGATCCTAAGGCAAACTTAACTCTAAGTTTGACTTAAAGACTATGGAGAGCCCTTTGTTGCCTTAAAATAATGATTTGAGTCACCATTACATGCCTTTTAAAATAACTTTTACAAAATATTTGTAAAGATGTTAACAGCTTTCCATTATTGTTAAATCCAACTTAGAGATAAGTTCAACTTAGGATCTTTGTGAAACACCCTCAGGTAAATGAAGGAGAACATAAAACAGAGACCACTCACCTTAAGAAAACTTAGATTCTCGAGTTCTGGTAATGCATGCCACATAATAAAACTTCCCAAAATCAAACAAAACTTCACGGAATCTTCAAGATTAGAAATAAACGATACGATTTTGATTCATGATGTGGATCAAAAAGTTTTGTTAACAATCTGCTAGTCCAGACAGACCACAATCCTTTTTCCTTCTCGAATTCCAATTCCATTACCTGATTTGAAGATCAGCTTTACCGTATTTACTGTCGATTTTTTTTAATACGAGATCATCGGGTACAACGACAGATATTATTATGTCAAGAATTAATGTATGAAAGGAGAGCCATGTTATCATGGTTATAGCAAAATGTATAGCTAGGGAAAAGTGGATTCTTAAGGTCATTGTGGTTGAGGTCGAAATTTTCACTTAGCCAACGCTCGGACGCGTTATAATTATGTTTAGTTCTCGACATATTATGAGGGTTTTAGAAAAATGAGGCAATGTTCGAGCGAATATATTATGCATGGCGTATTAGACCATTTTGCCGTATTGAGCTCAGTGGGCAAAATACGAGATAAGAGATGAAAAGATTGTTCCTGATCGTCCACGTCCTCGTACCTCAATCCCACGACGTCGTTTCGTAGGTTCCTGATGTCGGCCACGGTGATACCTCCCTGTGCATTAGCTTCCTGGGCAGTCCGCTCGGCAACGAAACGTTCAACGAGCCGCCGCATAATGCGCTGTCGAAGAAAACAAAATTGTTACAAATATGCTTCGAAGTTGTTTTGTCTTAAAGGTACCAAACAAATGAAAAGGTTAAATTCCAACGGCAATTGAAAGATAATACTAATTTAGAACTTCCCTAAAAAAGTTGGGGCTTGAAAATGTCTTCAAGTGGGAAAATAACAACTATTAGTTGTCAAATCGACTTAGGAGCTATAGAGCCAATAAGTAATAGTCTTGATTTTCAGACCATTGTACCGAATGGTCATACGTTTTATGCTGCGCAAAGATTCAATCAGTTTAATTTTGACCATCACAAGAAGTGGGTTATTGATGTAGACAAATGCTCATGTACCCTTTACAGCTCATTTTATGTATGTTATTACCAAAGAAGAAGAAAAGCCAGTCAGTCACTCAATCGTGTCTGACAGTGAAGTCTAGCAAGTAAACGGGTTTCCTTGCATAATTTGAATATTAGGACACTGCTAACGTGTAAATTTCACGGATAGGACATACATGACATATTCATAATTCCTGCAAAGTTCTACAGAATTTGAGGTTGGCTGCAAAAGGGACATAGTACCTTTAACAAAGAAAATGTAAATTTAGCTGTTAATTGTGTTGTGTTGATGCCGCCCTCTAATGACTTGTTCGATGTTTCGTCATGCGATTATGACATTAGAGGGCGGCCTTTAGTTTTCACCATAGCGCATTGAATTAAGAGAGATAGTTGTGACACACGAGAACTAAAGTTCCAATTTATGGAGCGCTGAAATACCTCCCTCCCATAGAGATTGTATTAGGAGGGAACTATTCGGAGCTCCATGAATAGAACTTTGAATGCATATTCGCGCGCGTGTCACAACTACCTCTCCATGAAATAACAAGTTGTATTCAACGCTGAAATGTAATGTGTGAAATACATGGTTAGAAGCGATCCATCGAAACATTTTAAGACGAAATTTCCTACCTGATAATTGGACAAATCCACGCGTTTGTAAGTTCTTTTCCTTTTGTGCATATCATTCATTTTCTGAAACAGCAAGGAAATAAAAGGGTGAAGGTAAAGGAGAGAAAAATAATGCAACATATAGGAAAATGAATGCGATAGGACTAATCATATTCAAAATGTGTGTGTCGACAGTTTCATTAGGCCTATACAGTGGAAACTCGTAATAAGGAGATCTGATAACGATGTGACGCTTATGAAGGGTATAGTCACAGACCCAAATCTAATTTACATGTAAATCTATAGTCAGCCAGCACAAGTTTTTATTGTCTCCGAATATTCCACCACAAGATTTGACATCATCCTGTTAACAATACCGACAGCAACACATACAGCATTGGTAAAAATCCTTAAAAGTCTACACTAACATAATTGAAACATACATTCCTGACAATGTTATCTCCAGAACATTTTAATAATCCCAAATTGATTAATTGATTCAGTCATCCTTTTATTTGTTAGGTATGATAATTTGCTGATAAAATTGCCTGAAATTGTTTTAACGAGAATGTAATTATACAGTAGGCTTGCGGGTGCACCATGTGAGAAAGAGGGAGGATTGAGGAGTCCTGGAAAGGACTCTCGGTAATCTTTCTTGAGGTTTTTGTAGTCCTGAAAAGGGCTGTTGGTATAGTCTTGAAAAAGACTGTTGGTTATCCTTCTTAGCTTAGCTCTTAGAGAACTATTGCGCTTGGAGAGGATGAGTGGCGGGAGTGTAATTGTTTTCTATAGTAACAAGTCGTAGACACACGTGGTGATTTATCTGAGCCTTATGGCGACAGTGCGACGAAAAAAACAGAAAAGTGTTAATTTTCGCCGTAGCGGAAAAACACTATCACTCGGTAACGCCTACTGACTTTCAGTCCGATAGTGCGACACCACTAGGAATACTGACTGTTCGTTATTAGATGATCTATAATTTAAAACATCCTTTGTTGTTCTACAACGCGGGGTGTTGTGAGAAAATTATCTAGAATCGAGCGTGTTAAAGGGGGTGTAGCATGGCAAATACTGGTTAACGCCAACTTCGACTTCGTTTGGACAACTGCACGTAAACAAATGGACTTGATTAACGGTCAGCGCGCTAGCGTTCGCGAAACAGACCGAAGTTCTCCTCACGCTTCGGTTTCGCGTATGCTGCACGCTCATGAATACTGCGGTCGCGTCGTCCGTATAGTCCCGAGTCAGGCCACGGGAAAGACACGTAGTCTCGCCATGCTACACCCCCTTTAAGATAGAAAGAAGAATCTGTTTCTCTTACTACGGAATCACGAATCACTTCTGTCTGAATGTTTCGACGTTGACGACACATCTGCCACCATAACTTTAGACGTTGCTTAAGTTGGCTGCAATCAGGCAACAAATTGAACGGCGGCGGGACGGTGATGGTGTCGTTAAGGAAACTCATCCAAAGTGTGGTTCGGGCGAATTTCCACTCCACGTCGGCGTTTTCCTGTGAAATTAAAATTGAAATTGAAATTGAATTGAAATTGAAATTAAATTTGAACTTGAAATTAAAATTGAATTTGAAATCCGAATTGAAATTGAAATCCAAATTGAAAATCCAAATCCAAATCGAAATTGAAATCCAAATATAAATTGAAACGTAATCCATATTGAAACTACCGGGTAAACTGGATCCATACACTTTGCATATCAAAACGTTTGGGTCACTGAAAAGTGATTGTTTTATTACCAAAAAATGTTCTATTGATAATGACTTATAAAACACGTCTGTTTTTTTTACATCCATCTTCATTCTGCTAAAAGTACCACATATTTTGCCTAGTTTGACTAGTATAATACGATAAATACTATGTTCTTTCGGGTAAAGTAAACAAATTACAATTTCATTGTGATTTACTATCGCGTTTTATTTGTTAAAGTAGTCAGTTGTTTGTTATTTCAGGTCGTTTTCTGTGTAAAATCAACGGATCGGGCGACAAAGCTACATTAAAGGCATCGTTTAACAATGTTAAATATGAGATGCACGGCCCTACGTGTTATCAGTGTCTGTGATGTGGTGTAATATTGAAACCCTAAACCCTAAGCGCTTCAAAATGATCAAGAAGTGCCTCAAAAAAGTAAAAAATAAAACCGTTTGTCAAACGCAAAATTTGGTTTCGATTTCCAATCATAAATATCTTGATAATCAGACAGGCGATCCGCTTGTAAAAGTCATGGGGTTCCTGACTGACCTGAAGGTTTATAATTATCATTGCAGCATGAGCTAAATTCAGGATTTTGTTTCAGAATCTGAGACAAAGTTACCGGATCCCTTTAAGACCCGATGGAACGAAGCAAGCACGTTTTAGCACACGAGTACCCTACAGGTACAAAAATCAGCAAACTTAGCTCACCTCTACTTTGTTGAAGACGTTACTCATAACGGCAATGAGAGCATTGAGAAGGACCAACACAGCGAAGATGTAGAAGGCACCGTAGAGAAGTTCCCCTGCACCCCTGATGACCTCGGGCATTGCTTTGATGGACAAGGAACCCCGGTCAATCAGACCAAAGAGTGACCAGTAGAGGGTCATCATGCTGCGTCCCAGGCTGTACAGGGAGTTTTCAATGATTTTTCAAGTAATTTAGATGAAAATAATGAAATTCCTTCTTATTATTTTCCGTATCCGTGCACCTACCCTCTGGACATCCACCCCTGGACAAACACCCTTAGGATAACCACCCTCTAAGACGACTACCTCCTAGGGCAACCACCCCCTAGGACGATTCCCCCCTAGGAAAACTACCCCCAGACTACTACCCCAGGACAACTACCCCAGGACAACTACCTCCCGAACAACTAGCCCCGACGGCAACCATCCTCTCGGGCAACTACCCTGGACGACTATCCAGGGGGGAGTTGTCTAGGGCGTAGTTGTTCTATGGGATAGTTGTCTGGGGGTAGTTGTCCGAGGGGTAGTTGTCCTAGGGGGGTAGTTGACCTAGGGGGTAATTGTCTGGATGATAGTTGTCCGGGGTAGTTGTCATAATGGGTAGTCGCCCTAGAGGGTGGATGCCCTAGGGGGTAGTTGTTTAAAGGGGGTAGTTGCCCTAGAGGGAGGTTATCCTATGGGTGGTTATCCGAGGGGTGGATGTCCAGAGGGTAGGTGTACGGATACGGAAAATAAATAAGAAGGAGTGTCATGCGAACAGCGATCTTTATATAGTCCTTAGGCCAATCGGTTTAGGCCGACTAAGTCTTATAGATCTGTTTTCTTCTCTTTTCTCATATATTAAACTGGTCTACGTTGCATTGGTCATCCACCAAACTGGTTTATGACCCATTAGTCCTACGTCTTAAGACTTCCATTCCAATCTTCCTACGTCAAATTGGTCTTATCCCACCTCCCCCACAGCTAATTCTGCGTGCAATTGGCTCTTCATCCCATGTAATAATAATGTAAATACATTGTGTCCCATTGGTCAGTGATTGTTCTACCTCGATTTGGTCCTATGTCCAACAATCCTATGTGTCACCGGTCTTACTTGCTCTCGGCCTCCTTCGCTGTGTTCATAGGATACATTTGTCTTACCTAGCTCCCATTATCATATGTCCAAGTGGTCTACTTCGCATTGGTCTGAGTCTAATTGTTTAACGTCTTATTGATTCCCGTCTAAATATTGTTGTCATGTTAAGACATAGGACGTATAAGACGTATAGGACATGTAGGACGTAAAGCCTAATGGCGCGTTTAAGGTTTCGATCCCAAACTAGCTTAGGATACGAGTAGTTCCCAGTTTGTAGCCGTGATAGCTATTGGATTGGAGGGTGATTTTGCGTTTTATGGAGGGCAGTAAAGTATTGCTGAATCAAGGGTCGTATTCAGTATAGATCAATCATTCGTACGTCGTCCACCGCCCCCTCCCCTTCCCCATTCCCAAGCCCTGCCCACTTCCCAGACATGTGGTCGATAATGACAAACAGTCCTTACTTCCTATACTCGTAAGACCTGTCACAGTCTGCATCCGCATCATTCGTCTCACATCTCTCTATGTCTGCCTGGCTGTAGATGTTATAGTTGAACGTCATCGCCGAAGAGAACGAGATGATGACAGCGATGACGAAGATGAAGAAGCTCGACGTCCTCTTCACCATGTCGCCTGCCGAGATGACCAGCGGACCGACGAAATCGTTGGCGATCAGGAATGACATCAACTTGGTGAAGGCTAGTACCGAGACGATGCCGAAGATACCGTTCCCGATAAGAGACGGATCGTTCCATTTTCGGGACTGAATCGAAGTTGTTTTCTCGCAATCTGACGTTGATGGCGGTTCTGTGGTTACTTCTGCTTCATCCATCTGCAGGGCAGGTGATGAGAGACAGCGGAGGTCTGCAAGTATTCCGATGATGATGTCATTGGCGACATCCTGGGAGGGGCCATTGAGTTCTATCTCTTCGAGTCTGAGACGCGTGATGCCACTGATGTTGGTAGTGGAGTTTTCAGGGACGTTCACAGCGTTCGGGCCTATGGTCGTTGTGGCAGGGCATGCCCCCTGTAGTTGATTGTTAAACAAATGATAGAGAAAGTAGAGGAAGACACATAAAAGTGAAAGAAACAGAAATATATATATATATATATAAATTCATAAGAATAATCAATAGAAGAACATGAGATTGGGGGAGGGTAGACAGAAATACAGAACAGAACAACGCTATCATAAAAGACCAAGGCGGTCTTATCGAAGAAAGCCCCTTTATCTTATGATATCGTAATAATGATAACGTCCCCCCCCCCCCCCGCCAAACTCCCCCCCCCCCCATGAAGTTGCAGGGCGTCGCCCCCTGTTAAGTTATTTTAAGATCTTAGGGACTTGGTATTTATCAATGCCTTACCAAATGGCACTAACGCATCGACTTGGTTTCGAACGCGGGATCGCCCGGTATAAACGAGACCACTGCTCTACCACTGAGCCATCTCGTCTCCTCTATTTTAGTAGTATTATTATTAATGTGGCCTCACCTGCGCCTGCTTGGGAGGCGAAAAGCGAACTGAACCACTGTTAAGCTATGGTCACAAATCAGAGAAGCGACCGACCGATCAGTAGCCTGCTCGGTCGCTGCTGGAATTAGGCATCGCCCAGCGATTAGGTCGGTGCCCGGGCGGCGACCGCCCAGGCACCGAGCGTATTTTGGGCCGCGGGTGAAAAATGAGCAGGCGCCGCCCAAATTTTAACTCCGCGCTAAAACTTCAGCGGCGACCGAGCGATGCCCTAAAAACGAGCGGTGCCTGGGCGGACGCCGCTCGGTGGCCGGCCAGCCGTCGCACAGTGGGCCAGAATCGCCTCAAAGTGTGCCAAAATTCAAAATTGGCGAATGTGAATTTTTATATTTTTTTCATTCGCTTGGGGAAGAAAACATTCTAAAGAATATTTTTCCACCCATATTTTAATATTTAGCGAGTTTTAAAAATGTCATATACCCCTGCGAACATGGGAAAATCTATATGTTGCTCCAAAAATGATAAAAGTGGCAACTTTACAATAGGTGTTGAGAATTTATGAAGGGAAAAGCAATCAACTTGATACATTTGGTTGATTTGATTTATTTACCAACAGCAACAGCAATACATTTCATACATTCTATACAATAATTACATATACAGGAAGAGAAACTATTGGTTGGTAAAAGGGGCCAGATAATAGCACTTTTTGCCTATTGGTAACCCAATTAGAAAATACAATGACCAAATTTATGGAAGCTTCATCTTGGGGAAAATGAGCATTAAATTTCACCAAAAAAAGAAAAAATTGCAATTTTTTATAAAAGTAGCATGTTTATTAGGATTCCGGCCGATTCCCGCAGTGATGTTAATCTCAAAATGTCCGCCCAAACCTAAGCTTTCCATGTATGGTTTTTCTTTTTGCGAGAATTTGCTACACTGCATGTGCAGGCGCTTTTCCTCCCCACGTCCATCGATTATTATTAGGCATTATCGGTACACATTTGTACTGTTTCGTTTACGCACAGCCGATTCAACGCTCGTCCGCGTAACCATGGCAACGCACAGTGGGCCAGGGAGGAACCAAAGTGCGCCAAAACTCATTTTTGGTGATTTATTTCTCTTCAATTCTCTTCTTGACCAGTTGAACTGTAATACATTGAGCAATACCTCAGTAAAATATTTAATTCCGGTAAGCACAACTAGGGAATAAATTTACTCCTTCAAACAGCAAAATCCTACATATTCACAGTTTTAGTGCAAAAGTGACTTATTTTATAAATCTTTCAATTTAACATGAAGTTCTTAAGTTATTGATATGAAATTGCTCTCACATATTCCTGATAGTTTATTTCGTTGCATGAATTGGTTAAAATGTATAGAAACACAATCTTCATGATATATTAAAGGTTAATTCACTGAAAAATTGACTAATTATCCATGTTTTTTATAAATCCAGAGGAAACGTTTAGATTTCCGCAGAGTTCCGCTTATATTTTAATACCATCATTTTGTCTGATGTCTAAGCTTTAAGTTGATACCAAATTTGGCTGCCCGATCTTGCCCGTTGTCATGTTAGAGCCGATTCCCCTTGCCACATTGTCCCGAAAAATATGTTTGTTTTTAGTCCGCGGCTGAATCATGAAGGATTCGCGGTCATAAATCACGGCGCTTGGGGGCGCGTGACACTTGTTCTGACACCGCGGACCAAAATAAACACATTTTTCGGGGCAATGTTGCAAAGAAAACGGCTCTAACATAATAACGGGCACAATCGGGCAGCCAAATCTGGTATCAACTTAAAGCTTAGATATCAGAGAAAATGTTGGTAATACCATTTAAGCGGAAATCCCTGGACATCCAAACATTTCCTATGGATTTATAGAAAATAAATCCCCAGAAATTAGTTTTGGCACACTTTGGTTCCTCCCTGGCCCACTGTGCGTCGGGCAGAATTGGTTAAAAACTCGCCGCTCGGCCGCCGAGCAGGTAGCCTCTTGTCGATGCCCTCGCGCTGTTGGAGTCTCTAAATTCTGACGAGCGAAGCGAGTCAGAGAAACCGAGGCGCTTGCGCTGCGCCTCGGTTTCTCTGCCTCGCTTCGCTCGTCAGAATTCAGAGACTCCAACAGCGCGAGGGCATCGACAAGAGGCTACCGAGCAGGCTACTTTTGGGTAATGTGACTATAGCATTACTCTCGGGTCTCTCCTACCGGTATAGCTGATTTGAGGGGGGTGGGGGGGGGGGGGGGTATGCAGGTGGACCGCTACACCGGGGTTTTCCCTACTCTTATACGAATAGTGCAGTGGGTTCTTAATGTGCAAAGGTGGTGACTCTCCTCTACACGAGGCCTCTATTTAACGTCCTATCCGAGGGACAGACTTACCAAATCCTGGAACATGCTAAGGAAGGTCAAAACGAAGTAGACCATGAGCAGGATGGAGATGAGGGTGTCCCTGATATGCTCGAAGGATGACATAATCTTCCCGATCCCACATAGGTAAGCATAGTACATCTCCCTCCAGCCCATTCCTATAATGGTCAGTAGAGGAGTAAAATAATAGAATTGTCAATGTATTTGCCGATGTCATCGTCCCTCATCGTTCACAAGCTCATGCAAACTGTCAATGAGGTTGACTTCGACAACGGCATTGCGAACCCTGATGTAATACTTTTGGCTCCCGACAAACTAATTCATCGGATACATCTCTCTCTCTCTCTCACTCTCTCTCTCTCTCTCTTTCTAGCCTGTTCCTTTAATGGTCAAGAGAGAGAGTCTTTTGACAAACGGTTTTTGACATTTCTGATTCCAATCATAAATATCTTGATAATCAGACTGGTGATCGGCTTGTAAAAGTCGTGTGATTCCTGACTGACTTCAAGGTTTATAATTATGAATGCAGCATGAGCTAAATCCAGTTTTTTTTTATAGAGAATCTGAGGCAATGTTAAGCCTCAGTCACAAATACCATTTTGAACAGCTACGAACGCCGTACGAACGATTTTCAGACCATTTCGTAAGATCGTCTTAAGAAGGCCGTACGAAACCAGCACTCGTAGACCGTTCGTAGACCGTTCGTAAGTTTGCAAACTGGTCGATGGTCTTGTCCAAGATTTTGTTCAACCTCGTACGAAACCCTCTCTTCGTAAGGCGGTCGTACGCACGTCGTAATAACATCGTAAGAACCATGCAAGATCCCTTTAAAATAGTCTTACCAAACACGAAGAGCAGGAGTATGAAATGCACAATGTACTGGTTGGTTGTCATGAAGATGTTATGCAGGTGTGATGAAGTGTCTATATTTAAAAAGAGGGCGAGCATGCTAAAGTCTGCCCCTGCCTGCATCACGAACTTGACATACCTAGAACCAGACAATGACAATAAGACAGAGTGATGAACGTCGACGACAGTGATTTGAAATATCAACAAAAACAACAACAACGATGATGATGACGATAATGATGATGTTGATAATAATAATAATAATAATATATAATTATAATAATAAAAAAGGTCAAATACTTATAATAATAATAATGATGATCATAATAATAATAATATTAGCAATACTAATAAGAAGAATACAAATTTTAAAAATGATACTAATATTAACAATGATAATAATAATAATAAATATTATGATGATAATAACATACATAATAATAATAATGATAATATACTGACTAATATTAACTGAAAACAATTTCACTCGATTTGAGAGCACATTGAGAACTGGTTAAATGAAAAAAAAATTATTTTTTATATTCGTTTGAAAGAACTAAACAAAAAAACAAAAGATTGATTTTCTAATGCCCATATTTTCAAAATGAACCAGGCAATAGCTTTAAAAAAGTCTTGCGCTACAAAGTATCATATTGTGTGTGTCTAGCGCATGTGACGTTGAGCAAGATTGAATCCACTTCTAATAAACCCCACAGTAGACACCACTACTTAAGCACCACATAAACGATCATAGCATATTGTTTCCAGAGAGTTTTTATTTCCTTCTTATTTTTAGGAAGGGGATGTAACTCGACTTTGTCTTTTATTAGAATTGCCGAGTTGTTGTCTTTCTTTTTTTTCTTTTTTAGTGTGCTATATTAAACGTGTTTCAACAAAATTCACATCAAAATAGCACTTACGGAGTCCGAACGAGATGCCGAATATGTGTGGAGACGCCGAGCTTGTAGAGAATTGATAAAAACGGGAAAGCCACGACAAGACCGATGAAAGCGAGGAAGTTGACCAAGGGCGGCTTGTCACGAAGATGGGCGAGGTGGCGATAGAACTGGGCCGAAACTGCTTGCTGGGTGTTCGGGTGCGCGACGAACTGTGTAGAGATTTTGACGGAAAACACGACTTTAAAAAAAAATCTACTCTAGTGCGATTTCAATACCTTAATGTATTTCCTATCGAGATCGCGTTAAGATAGTATCATAATCCATCCTTTCGACCTTTGAAATCATCAAACATTTCATTCTAAAATATGCGATACATGACATTATATTATTCTCATTATCATCATTGGTAGTAGTTGTTGTAGTAGTGGTGGTAGTAGTAGTAGTAGTAATAGTAGTAGTAGTAGTAGTAGTAGTAGTAGTAGTAGTAGTAGCAGGCGCGTACGCAGGATTTTTTCGAAGGGGGGGGGGGGTTAACATTTTAAAATCGCGCCGAAAATTCAGCGGGGGGGGGGGGGAGGCGTTGGGGGGTAAGGTCACCTTTTTTTGGTCACCCATTAGCACAATTCTTTTTTCTTTCTTTTTTTCTTTTTTTTGTAATTAAAACAAAAATGAGGGGGGAGTTTTCTTGCAAAACACACACAATTTTTTTGAGGGGGGGGGTCGAACCCCAACCCCCCCCCCCCCTGTGTAAGCGCCTGAGTAGTAGTAGTAGTAGTACTAGCAGCAGCATTGGTATTTTCTTATTATTATAACATGTAGACCTACTGTATATATATATTTAAACTGTGAGGCATATACGTTTAACAAAGAGTCAACCCATCCGTCTATAGATTGACTATCAACCACTGAACTTGTACCCTAGATGGCTTACCTGTCGTTGTTCATACTTGATAGCTTGTGTCACTTTGGGAATGTTTCCAACATGGCGCTGGTTTTGGGCGCTCCCGTTTAGTGCGTTAGTCTCCTGGAACGTGAGCACTGTATTGATCTGTGCAAAACGAACAACATTTTACGTATAATATTAAGTTATAGCTAATTCACAGGTTTGATATGACATGATATATGATTAACTTAATTTGTACATTATGGTTCAACTATGGATATTTTCTTTTTCTTTGTAACCCATGTACATAGATATGTATACGACATGTTATTTTTTGTTACCCACTTGAATACATTTTTTAACATTGTGTTATGTTGTTGTTAATAATTTCAAATTCAATATATATATATACATTGACTTTGTGAATAACAATTGCTCCTGAAAAAAAATAACCCCAATTCAATGTCTGTCCCCTCCTTCTTCTACCCGCTTCCTTCGCCCTCCCCCATCCTCTTTCAACGCACAATCTAACCCCTCCCACATACTTATTGTGAACCACTTCTACCCTTTTCCCTTCTTTCGCTTTGGCTTTCAATTTAATTTATTCACTCATTAAAACCACATAAAATACGAATACAAGTTATAAAAAAATACAAAAATATAAAATTAAGTTTATCAAATATAATTGGATCAAATCCTAACTAACCTCCTCAGAGTCGCGTGCGTATGAAACAAGTTCGGCGGCCAACCTCTCCATTTTATCCGCTAGCTCGAGATACCGCACTTTAAACTCCACCTGTTAAAAGAATGGAAGAGCCCATCTACGATAAACTTTCAAAAAGAACCATAATAGTTGAGGACGAGCTCGAGATACCGCACTTTAAACTCCACCTGTTAAAAGAATGGAAGAGCCCATCTACGATAAACTTTCATAAAAAATCATAATAGTTTAGGACGAGCTCGAGATACCGCACTTTAAACTCCACCTGTGAAAAGAATGGAAGAGCCCATCTACGATAAACTTTCATAAAGAATCATAATAGTTTAGGACGAGCTCGAGATACCGCACTTTAAACTCCACCTGTGAAAAGAATGGAAGAGCCCATCTACGATAAACATTCATAAAGAATCATAATAGTTTAGGACGAGCTCGAGATACCGCACTTTAAACTCCACCTGTGAAAAGAATGGAAGAGCCCATCTACGATAAACTTTCATAAAGAATCATAATAGTTTAGGACGAGCTCGAGATACCGCACTTTAAACTCCACCTGTTAAAAGAATGGAATAACCCATCTAGGATATCGTTTCATAGAGAATCATACGAATTTAGGAAAAGCAACTTTTGCATTAATGTTCAGACTAATTAGATCCAACAGCTTAATCTCCTTATCATTATCATCATCATCATCATTATCATGATCATCATCATCATCATCATCATCATTATCATTATTCTTCGTCCACATCGTCACCTCCAGCAGCTAAACCGAGCAAGCTAGCCTCATCATGATTAACAAAATTATAATCATCATCATCAACGTCGTAGTAGTAAACACCATGACTCTCTTTACCCTCGTGCAGTCATCGTCATCAACAGGATCATCAACATCAACGCAATTATCAACATCAACATCAGCATCGTCGTCGTCATCACCATGATCATTAACATCATAGTAATTATCAACATCAACATCACCATCCTCATCATCGTCGTGGTTGTCGTCGCCACCCTTCCCAATCATCACCTACCTCCAGGAGAGCTATCCGTTTCATAACCCCACATAGTGTGAAAGCCCGGTCGATTGGGTCGGTGCTTGCGAGACATACATAGGCCTCGCTGGCCAGTCCGCCATAGATCTCAAGGGTCCCTACGGACCGTTGAAGATCATCTGCAGCCTCGTCCTGGAAGGCATCCGTGTTCAGCTCCGGGATCAACAGGTCTGCCTCCAGAAGCATCTAAAAAAAAAGGATTATAATAAGGATAATAATAGTAGCTTCTTATATAGCGCACATGTCCGTCACATCGTGACGCTCCTGGCGCTGCCCCGATTATAACCCTGGCTTTAGCAAGGCGGCCATTACGGCGCTCTAGCTTTTCAAGGAATGAATTCCTGTCAGGTACCCATTTACATCACCTGGGTTGAGTGTGGCAAATGTAGATCAATGTTTTGCCAAAGGTCATTAATCCGCGGCGGGACTCGAAACGCGGACCTTGTGATCGACAGTCCAGTGACGTATCCACTTGACCACGACACCTCTGCTGATTTGTTTGTGTTATCATCAACACATTTATCATCAACATCATAAATATCGTCCTCGTCAACCTCATCATCATCACCACCATCCTCCTCCTCTTCCTCTTCCTCCTCTTCTTCCTCCTCCGCCTCCTCCTCCTCCCCCTCCTCATCATCACCGCCACCATCATCCTCATCCTCATCATCATCACCATCACAGCCACCATCATCCTCATCCTCATCATTATCACCATCACAGCCACCATCATCCTCATCCTCATCATCATCACCATCGCAGCCACCATCATCATCACCATCACAGCCACCATCATCCTCATCCTCATCATCATCACCATCACAGCCACCATCATCCTCATCCTCGTCATCATCAACATCACAGCCAATATCATCCTCATCCTCATCATCATCACCACCACCGCCACCATCATTCTCGTCATCATCATTCATTACCTTCACGATGGCAAAGCTGTTGAGCTGGGCCGCCCTGATCATAGGGGTGATGTCCGGATGAATGTCGCTCGATTCGCATCTGCAGTTGATGATCGCCATTCGACCACTCTCATCCTTACGCCAAATAAATATATTTAAAAAACGTTTAAGCATTATGTAATCTGGTAATAAACCATTTAGCACAGGCTGTGGCTGATTGATGGGGTCGTATTTCAAAATATTTTGTGTTCATTTGTATGAAAGCAGAAGATAAGAGAAACGAATTGGTGAAAGTTTGAAATATATTGGACCAATTATAAAGAGTTATCAATGTTTGAGATATGAGATCGCTATACCTGTGCGAATTTTAAATGGGCAATTTGTCAGTGGATTGAGACGTGTTCACGGATAGACAATTAGGACACCTCTCCCGTTTGTCGTGTACATCGTCTTTTGCGCTCACAAGATATGACAGAAAATTTGTGCAGAGAAAAGAACCAAACGGGGAGAAATGGTATAAAATGAGGGAGAGAAACAGAGATACCAAGGAAAGAGTAAAGAGAAATTAAATAAGAGTGATAGACAGAGAGAGAGGGATAGGGAGATCGACGATAGAGAAGGAGGAAATGCTAGACATAGACGGGGAAAGGGGAAAGAGCGGGAAAGATAGGGAGAGTGCAAAGGGAAATAAGATAGAAACAGAAGGAAAGGGATGGAAGAAGATAAGAGGGGGAAGGGTTACAGAAACAGAGGAAACAGAGAAGGAAAAAAAAGATAAAAGCATCTTACCTTTTCTTCAGCAAATTGTAGCAGGGTTCGAACAGCCTCGTGGAAGTCAGCGTCGACGGCTCTCAACATGGCGTCACCAATATGAGCGTTTCCCTCTAGCAGAGGATACATCACCCCTAGCAGACAAGAACAAGCAAAAGAACAATGAACAATACAAATTTGTATTATTATTATCATTATTAAATACAGTTTAATTAGTGTCGTAGTCTCGTAGATGATGATGACGAGGAAGGAGGAAGATGATATTAATGAAAATCAGAGAAGGATAATTAACAGCATATTTATGGCGTTTCTGTTTAAAGTGTAATAAACTCGTGAAGGATCTTCCAATCAAATAAGTTCGGAAATAGTTTAACAAAGCCTATTCGCACTAGTTTGGCCAGGAGGGATTAGACATCCCTGCATGGTCACTGACTGGTGGTTATCTTATCAAATCAGCTCTCAGTTAACATAAGAAAAAGTGGACCATGGGGGACCAACGGTCACCGTTGAGGCATTGTTTGCTATATAGAGGGTGCAAGTAGCTATGAGTAGTGCAGCGGGGATTAAAAGACATGATTTAAATGGCGTTAAATGAGAATTTTCTTTCAGTGGACAGATGGAAAAGCCTATGTTCTTCTTCTTCTTTCATTTCCGCATGGTCATTGACAAGGAGATTTAATTGTGTTCAAGGATCAAACAGCTTGCATGAAATGTTATTTATTTCCATGAATGTCGAACGTATTCAGGGGGAAAATTAATTAAGGAATTATGTGGCCACTTCAGAGTAATCCTTAATTCTTCACCGCAAAATAGATTTCGTTTTCGATTTCTGAGTTTCTTCCTTTTTTGAAATTTCTTGGGAATTTAAACATTCTTTCTCACCTAGATATCCCTCGGTAATTGCCAGATTGAGTGCACTTAGACCACTCTCATCCTTGGCGTTGATATCCACACCGTTCTCGGGGCGGCCATCGAGCAGGGCGTTGATGGCAGCGACGTCGCCCTTCGACGCGGCGAGGAAGAACTGTTCCTGCGGCGTCAAACTCACGGCGTCGTCGTCGTCCCCCATTTTGGATGTCGGGCTAGTCGAGGACGGAATGGCCTATAGACGCTGCCTGATATTGGGCCTACTCTACTGGTCCTACTGATGCAAACACAATACGAAATGTAATGCAAGACCAGCAAACATACTGAGCCTAATGAGGTTTACTGGTTATTCAACATTAACTATGCTAAACTTGTATAGATTTTGTAGTCGCATATTACCGAAGATACATTCTCTCTTAAATAACAATACGTCCAGTGTCCAATACCAAACGCCTTGATTACCTTGTATTCGTGATCAATTATGAATCATCTCTCCTATGTATTCCCTTCCTATCTTTGTATGTATGTCTCTCTGTCTCTCTATCTCTTTCTCTTGCTCTCTCTCTCTCTCTCTCTCTCACACACACACGATTATCTACTCCCCTTTCTCTCTGTATTTACTTCTTCTTGCCCCCTCTCTTCTCTTTTTTTTCTTTCTCTCTCTCTCTCTTTATTTCTCTCTCTTTTTCTACTCTTTCTCTATCCACAGATCCCCGCTCGCACACGTGCACACCAACCCATGCACACACGCACGTACGCAAGCACACAAAATCATACGCACCCAGAACAAAACATGTTGTATATAATATGCCTATTCTTGAAGTGCCAGGATAAAAAGGTTAAACAAAGACAGGTCATTAAACTATTATGCAATGAGAATACAATTATATTGTTGCCTGAAGATTTAACAAATTTGAATGGTGACAAAAATATACTCCACTGCTCTTCGACGCCCCCCCCCCCCCTCTACCATCGCCATCCCTCCCAATTTAGACCGTCGATCTTCATTACGAACTCATTTTAAGGCTAAATGCGGATTTAAAGTGCTTAATGTTTTTTTGTTATCCAAGGGCAAGGCCATGCGGCACAAACATTCTTAGTTTATCAGCGTGGATTTAAAAACAGATTTAATCTACCAGTAAAGTAGCCTGAATTTCTGTGCCTAGTTCATCATTTTCATTAACATGATTAAGGTTCGTATCGCCATAAAATAACTGAGGGACATTCGTACACAGGCGAATCCCCTCAAAAGACTATTGAATTTGTGTTATGCAAACACTTACAAATACAGTTCGGAAAATGTCAAAAGCCATCGCAATTGTTTAAACCAAATAGATGACGATGTTAGTTTAGTCTCTGAAGTTGAAGTCAAATATAGGGTCGGAAGCAAAGAAACAATTGAATTATCGTTACGCATGTTCAAGCCCGAACAACATAATATTGATTATCTCTACATACAATGAGTATTTTGGCTCAGGGTAATCGGCTAATTTTAACATGTTCAAGTTAATATTGTTATCATTACATATTTCGATGGCCATTAAAGCAACCAGTTAGAATATAAATTGTGAGCTTCTGAAATAATATGTGATAAATTGAGGATGTAACACAAATAAGATGATGCTCAGGGTATCAAAATTTAGAAATACATGTTATCAAAAATCATTCATATTTTATGTGCAGGACCAACTAACAGGAATCAGCTATCCGAATATATGCGTTTCATGGCTAACGTAAAATCTCAAAATCCAATCTTTAAGTTGTAAGTAATCTTCAAATGTAATCTTCAACGTATGTAACAATCTTAAAATTAGATTTCAGTCCCCTTTAGTTAATCACCATTATGTTTATCATTCTTATCCTTTGACTATTATACATTAAGGTTTTTACGGTATTTTTTATTTATTGCATCTTCTTCCTGTTAATGATGTACACAGAGCCCTGTGGAAGATCAGTTTTTTAATAATATGTTTCGTAAATTTACTCTTATTTTGAATTATTGTTCATGTATTACATATGACTTATATATATATATATATATTTTTTTTTTTTTTTTTTTTTTTGGGGGGGGGGTATTTTTTACTTGCTAAATAGGCTTCTCTGTGCCAAAATTTGATTTAAATAGATAAATAAAATAAAATTATCACAAGTATAGCTGGAGGGGTGGGGCTCTTATTATTAGATTATTATGAGATGATTATATACAACCGGAGGCGTGCTGGGTCAGAAAACACTGCAGGTCACAAACATTACATAGATTCATAATTGACTTTCAATTGGTCGTCTGTTGAGAGACAGAAGGTCTTGAACTCGGTATTCATTACATATACTCAACACCCTCCCAACTCCCAACGGACGATATGTCATATATAAATCTTATTTTGAAATCAAATTAAGATATTAACAAACTGAGCCTAGAGTATGGAGTATGATTTTGGATCTGGTATACACGCACTCTCTACCAGAAAGGGAAATTGGACAACGTCGTGCAAGAAATGAACAGGATGAGAATTAATATTCTAGGCATTAGTGAAACAAGATGGACTGGCAGTGGAGAATTCACAGTTGAAAAACACAAGATGATCTATTCAGGAGGGATAAGACATGAAAGAGGTGTAGGGGTGCTTCTGGATCCATTCACAGCTAACTGTGTTCTGGGCTTTTGGGCAGTCAGCGACAGAGTCTTGTTGGTCAAATTACAAGGGAAACCTTTCAACATGGCAATAATAGTGGTTTATGCACCCACAGCAGAAAGCACAGAGGAAGATATTGACATTTTTTTATGAGCAATTAGAGACAGCCAAATCACAATGTAAATCGAATGAAATTGTAATTGCCATGGGAGACATGAACGCCAAGGTGGGAAGAGGCAGATATGGTAGAACAGTAGGGTCATATGGTATTGGAGACAGAAATGAAAGGGGTACCAGATGGATAGAGTGGTGCGAGGCCAAAGGAATGGTCATTGTCAATACATGGTTCAAGGAACATCCAAGAAGGATATATACTTGGAAAAGCCCCGGAGATCGTGCAAGAAATCAGATTGACTACATCACAATAAATGAACGGTTTAAAAGAGGTATAAAACAAGCTAAAACATATCCGGGTGCAGACTGTAGGAGTGATCACATTCCTGTTGTGGCAACTCTGCAATGTAAGCTAAAGAAGATGACAAAAGCCAAGTCAATCCAGAAGGTAGATTTCGAACAGCTACAGAATCGTGATGTTCGCCTCCGATATACTGTCAAAGTACAAAACAGATTCGATAGTCTCACCGACCAGGGAGAGGAGGTCACTTGGGAATCAATGAGGGACATTCTTGTAGAAACAGCTGAAGAGACATTACCTAAAAAGGAAAAGAAAAGTAAACAGAGATGGATGACGGAGGAGATTCTAGCAAAGATGAGTAAAAGGCAGAAGATCAAGGACAGAGATGGAAGTCAATACAGAGAGTTGGACAGAGAAATTCACGACCACTGCACAAAAGCTAAAGAGGAATGGCTGAACAAACAGTGCGCCGAGATAGAGAGAAGTTTTAATGCAAACGATCCCAGGGTTTTTAAGAAGGTAAATGAACTTTCTGGGAAGAAACTTCGGAGCTCCAAGTCGGGATGCATCAAGGCAAGGGATGGATCAGTACTGGTTGAAAAGGAAGAGATACTGAACAGATGGACTGAGTACATTGGCGAGCTTTTTGATGATGTAAGAAAGGAACCTCCACACTGTGCAGGATCTATTGAAGGACCTAGGATTCTGCTCTCAGAAGTGAGGTCAGCGATCAGCATGATGAAGAGGAACAAAGCTGCTGGTCCTGATGGAGTAGTAATGGAGATGGTCGAAGCATTGGAGAACTATGGTGTCATGAAACTAACTGAAGTCATCAATAAGATCTATGATGATGGAAAGTTTCCAGATGACCTGTGCAAATCGATATTTATTACACTTCCCAAGAAACCTGGAGCAGTGGAATGCGGGCAACATAGAATCATCAGCCTCATGAGCCATATCACAAAGATCATCTTGCGAGTTCTACTTCAAAGAGCAAGGAATCACCTAACTCCAGAAATTAGTAATATGCAGTTTGGTTTTGTCAGAGATGCCGGAACTAGAAATGCTGTTTTTGTTCTGCGGTCTATAGCAGAAAGGGCCGTAGAAATGCAGAAAGACGTCTTCCTGTGTTTTATTGATTATACAAAAGCCTTTGATAAAGTAAGACACGATCAGTTATTTGAAGACTTAACCAAGATTGGACTAGACACAAAGGATATCAAGTTATTGCAAAATCTGTATTGGGAACAAACAGCATGTGTTAGGGTAGAAACAGAATTAAGTGACTACATCAACATTAAGAGGGGGGTTCGGCAAGGATGTGTCATGTCTCCAGATCTCTTCAATTACTACAGTGAGTTGATACTTAGAAACCTAGAACAGGAAAGAGGATTAAAAGTAGGAGGACATAATATCACAAACATACGGTATGCGGATGATACTATATTAATCGCAGAATCGGAGAAGGACCTGCAGCGACTTTTGGATGTTGTCGTCAGAGAAAGTGACAAGAGAGGATTATCATTAAATTACAAGAAAACGGAATGCATGGTAATTTCAAAGAAGGGAGGAATACCATGCTCTCTTAAGATCAACAACAATCAAATAGAGCAAGCCACCTCTATTAATTACCTCGGGACTACAATTACCGACGATGCAAGAGGCGAGCAAGAAATCAAGAGAAGGATTGCACTTGCAAAATCAACTTTCTCCAAGTTAGAAAACATCCTAAAGAATAAGAAGATGAAGATGAAAACAAGACTCCGCGTACTCAATTGCTACGTGTATCCAGTTCTAATGTATGGATGTGAAGCTTGGACCCTGACATCAGACCTAAGAAAGCGACTGGAAAGTTGTGAAGTTTGGTTCCTGAGAAGGATGCTAAGAATTTCATGGACAGAAAGAATTTCTAATGATGAGGTATTTGCCATGGCAGGAACAAGACGAAAGCTTCTGAATAATATAAGAGGTCGACAGCTGAGCTTCTTGGGCCATGTTATACGGAAGAATGGTTTGGAAAATCTTGCACTGACTGGAAGAATCGAGGGGAGGAGGAGTAGGGGTAGAAGGAGGATTCTGTGGATGAGTAGCTTAAGGAGTGGGATTTCTGAATGTGGAATTGATCTCGGGGAGAATGAATTACTTCATAGAATATGTGATAGAGAGTTGTGGCACTCCATGGTCGCCAACGTCTCAGGATATGGCACATAGAAGAAGAAGAATACAGGTAATAGTACTTAAAGAGAAGGTTGAGTTCTGGGGAGAGGTAAAAGATAATTTGTGAGCATTATCATTGTTATTAATGTGGAAGAACATCAGAGAAACAAATGTCCCCTGAAAAGCATGGCTCTTTAAATGCCTCCATATTCTAAATATGACAAGAAACAGCTTTAAAATGAGACCCAATTTGTATGCCACATGTTTGTGTAGTCCCATATACATCTTTCTGTGTACAGTGTTTGATACTTTACCAAGACTGGGCCAAATTTCTTATCATTTTGATGACTCCAGAACCTTGCAGTACACACCAATACTTATATGCTACATGATCAACTTTTTCTGATTGACTCCACATCGTTTCTGTCACATTGCACTCGCATAACCACAACTTAACTTTATCTTTAAGGGAAATTAAAACTTTAAAAAGAAAAATTCAGCATCCAGTTAGGAGAAAGAGTATATAATTTAAATGTCTCCCTGTGATAGTCCTGTTAGCATGCTATAGGGTAAGATTCATGAAATGAAAACCTCATGAGACAGAATTTTGTTTCAAATATGCCAACTGACCTGAAGTCATAATCTCTTGGACTATGCTACGCCTATTTTCACCTGCTGTGGCATACCGTTATTGATTTCCATACCTCAACACAATTCAAAATGAGGTTGCTTGAAGATAAATATCAAATATTCATAGCTTCAGCTGTAGGCCTTACTCTCGCCGAGTTTTTCATTTCTAAATAGGATACTACTTCAAGGTTATTTTGTCTAGCTTGGCTTTGTGGCAGCGTTATCGAATGTTCCACCAATTTAAACTGGGATGGTGGACTCCAATTTCAAATTGTTTCGTCAGCATTTGAGTTGAATATGCTCACATTATTAACATTGATGACATTTTAAGCTGAACCTAAATTTAAAAAATACATATTAAGGTTATTTTCTTAATAAATCTCAAACAATTGAAACCAAGATGTTTCTTCTCTTAATGTTAGTGTCAAATATTATCAGATTATAAATAAACAAATTTCATTTGGAAGCATGTCAAATTAATATTGGTGTAGTTATAAGAGGAAGCAATGGGTCCAACGCAACCCCACCCACCCACACACATACACACACGCACACTACCCTCTCTATCTTCATGCTTTAGAGAATTGTCTTGTTCTCAGCCCCATCTCACACAAAACAAGACATGACAAGAAGCCCAATAATGGAACTGTGTGATATTCTGATCGCTCCGAATAGAGAATTCAATACCCGGATCTGTGAAGAAATCTGCTCTCGTTACAAGGAAAGTGTAGGGTATCTTGGTCACATGACCTACACCATGTGACAAACGCTCACACTGCTTATAATAGGGAGTTTTAGATGTGCACGTCGACATAGTGGACTGCTACGTGTGACGTCCTTTTATATCACTGCCTTTTAAGGCACTGCCAGTGCCTTATAAGGACGTCACACGTATAGCAGTCCACTATGTCGACGTGCAAATCTAAAAGTCCCTAATACTTGAGTGGGAACTCGAATTTGCAGTTTGCTGAAAGGCGTCTATCTGCGCTGTCGCACGTAAACGATCAGCTTATTATATGGTAATATTCCCGGGTAATTTCTATTGAAAACAACACAATGACATGACATTAAATTGATGAGCAATTCAATAGCCCCTTAATCACAACTGCAGGTATCCTCTGACGGTATTATGCTCATCTGTGCATGGCTACCATTGGTTTTCCCCCTTAATATGTTAAAAACATATAGTTTGTGGATAAGGCTCGCATATTTATATACTGGTTTTGGGATTTAGCTCCTTGCTGGGAAGATTTGCTGGGGATTCTCCCCCCCCCCCCAAGTTTCCCTATTAAACACTTTCTTTTAACCTGTCATACACTACTACATCAGTTGATTTACATATATGCCCTACATTATATCATTTAAAATGAATCTTTCCCAATTCAAAGCATAATATTTAATTTCATCGTTTTTTTTCCCGTTTGAAAGGCATTTTTTAACAATATTTCCAGTTTTACAAATCCGAGATGCGCGGCCCGACGTGTTATGGTGAAATATATTGAAGCCCTGAAAAATTGCCTTAAAAAAAAAAAAAAAACTTCGAGTGACCGGTTTTACCATACTTATTTTTCCCCATTAGATTGTTGTGTTATAAAAACCGTTGGGAAAGATGAATTTAATTTGGAGAAGCCAAGTGAAGTGCTATTTCTTACATTATTATTGGGACTTCATTCCTTATGCGTGCGGCAACTGATCAAATGGATTTGAACGGGTCTGCTCGCTATTTATAAGGGCCGCTATTCATAAAGGAACGCGTTATGGATAGCGGTCATTATGAATAGCGGTCCTTATGAATGGCGGTCCTTATGGATAGCGAGCTTGACCCGATTTGAAGCCATTCTGTTTTCAGAATGAGACAGGAAGGAACTGATGTGGAGTGAAGTGCATTATGATGCTCTCTGTTGCTGAAAGAGCGAGTAGATGTATAATGATAATATATAATAATCTGGAGTTATATAGCACTTAATTAATTTATTTATTTATTTCTGATATTTATACAGGGTGGCACATATCACCAATTTGGTGGTCTTCCATGAAGCCCTGTTTGGTAAGACCTATACAACAAAATAACGGCATCAAAAACAAAATAGATAAATACACGTCAAGCATATAAACAGGTAAAATACAAATTAATTGGTATCCCCATGAAATAACTGATCATTCAAGAATCATCCTTGATCAATTACAAGAAATAGGTGAATGGCATTCTTTTTTTTTTAATGAAAATAAAATAAAGAATAGATAATTACCACAAGGAAAAAAAATAAATGATTGAAAACGTTCATTTAATTATCTAATATAGCTTAACGCACGGGATACCAAAATTGTTATATACATATTTACATTGAATTGCTCTTTAACTAATACACTTAGTTTGTTTACAAGATAGCTGAAAATGGATACATTACATGTATGAATACATGATATAACGATAACCATGTCAACCAAATTTCATAATTTTGCAAATAGCAAAAAAATGGTTAGCTTCGCACGAAACTCCCAAAAGTTCACTTACACGTCATCTATACAGATAACAGGGCTTTTAGAGCGTGTTTAAAACTGTTCAAAGTAGGTGACATTTTGACTGGACTTTTAAGTTGGTTCCATACTCTAATTCCAGAAATTAGAGGACTATTTTTGTGTCCGTCCTAAATTTGGGTACACACAATGCATCCCTTACAGCATATCTTGTGTCAGTGTGATCATGTAGTAAACTAACATGATGTAAATCTTGAAATAAGTATGTTGGTGCCATGTCATGCATTGATTTATACATCATCACTGCACGTCTAAACTGGAAACGTGTCTGAATAGGCATCCATCCTAAGCGACTAAACATATCATTTGAAGATACTTCAAATCATTCTCCCAGCACTACACGTGCAGCTCGTGTCAGGGGTATATACTAATGCAATTAATCTGTTCGCAAAATGGATAAAGAGCCTTTAAGGTCATTTCCTAAATACAACACCTACTTCCTTCTCATCATTACTGCTTTGTTTACTAATAATACTCCGACCTTATTAATTCTAAGACTAAACATATCATTTGAAGATACTTCAAATCCTTCTCCCAGCACTACACTTGCAGCTCGTTTGTTAACCTTTTGTAATTTAATCGTTTGTCTTTGAAATCGCTCAGACCACACGGAGGAACAATAATCAAAATGAGGAAGTACGATGGCATTATACAGAAGTTTAAGAGATTTGGGTCGCTTAATTACACTTGTACAGTTACAGTTTTAATAACTTTTCCACATTCTCCGTCCAATGTAACTCCTCGTCAATCATGACACCCAGGCATTTTGCCACTTTTACTCTTTTCGAACAGCTGCCGTTTAGTGTTACAGAAATATCATTTACTTCGTTAAGAACTGATCGTGATCCAATAAGCATCACATTTGTCTTATCCGCATTAAGAACTAGACGGTTTGTTGTTACCCATGAAAATACATTTTCCATACCTTTGGTAAGCTTTTGTTCTACTTCTGTGACATTACTCCCGCTGACTGTTAGAGTTGTGTCGTCAGCGTACATATCAACAATGCCATCATGAATACATTTATGTAGATAGAAAAAAGGAGTGGCCCTAGAATCGAACCTTATAATATTTAATACGGAATACCTTCATGCACAATGTGCATCATCTCCACTCCCGGGGGAGTATTCCTACCATATTGTCACGGTGACGGCATAGGCAATTACCAACACAACTATAGATGAAGTGTGGTTGACAAATAATATTTAAAACTTTAAACAGGTTTCTGGTAAAGTAAGCTCTCAGTAATGTCAGCAACCGGAAGCCAGTATAATTAGTTTAGCAATGGGTATAAAATAGGACCTTTGAGTTTTCGACAGAATTTTGACAGATAATAGAACAATAGACATACACCACTGATTAATACGCTTGAAGAGGTTATCCTTTACAGAGTACCGAAGGGTGACTTCATAGTCGCCAAGGTTGCTGGTTCCAAACAAATTCGTGCTGTTCCAAACAATGGCGCCGTGAGTCACACCAGTGCTAAACACTGAATTCGCCCTGCAGGGCCTGCATCCTGAATAAGTTTCGCGGTGAATCTCATTCGCAAGTTATGTTGTTTAGAACCAGTAACCTGGACGACGCTCGAATATATATGACGTCACTACTTCAATACTATATAGTCAATAAACATACCATCATAATTCCATGATTATAATGCAATGTGCCCTTTCAGGCAGTTAATTAAAAAGTGCGGTACATGTAATTCTCACCATTTATCTCCTTGACATGGCAAAACAAAATGATATTAATTTGCTGGTAGTACACGCACATCTTCACAAAGCTTATGCATGAACCCTTCCCTTCCTGTCACACATCTATTGTCATAGCTGTGTTTCTCTCTCTCTCTCTCTCTCTCTGACTGTCTCTGTTTGTAGGTATGACTGGGTTAAACTATAAGACAAATTATTTAGATTATAATGTGTCAATTTGCCAATGCAATAGAAAGTTGTTAGAGCGTTTATGAGAATGTATCTGTCTGTCCCTCTCTTACTCTTACTCTCTCTCTCTCTCTACGACATGTATAATAGCCATTGATTGACATTTAAAGCTGTAATTGAGACGATGGCATCGAGGAAAGTACTGGCTCTAATATTTCTGACGAAGATCCGCACACTAACATGTTTGCACCTGGCCTACAATTTGTCGGAAGCCCGAAATAGGGTTATGATTTTATTTTGTAAAAAGGAAACTGATTTTTTTTTTCTTCATTCTCTCCCCCTCTCTCTCTCTTTCTCTTTTCCCTCTCTCCCTCTCTCTCTCTCTTTCTCTCTCCCTCTCTTTCTCTCTCTCTCTCTGTATATGTCTCTCT
Organism: Strongylocentrotus droebachiensis; assembly: GCA_035222895.1. Lineage (NCBI taxonomy): Eukaryota > Metazoa > Echinodermata > Echinoidea > Camarodonta > Strongylocentrotidae > Strongylocentrotus > Strongylocentrotus droebachiensis. The sequence continues at coordinate 48,963 of JAVYIG010007247.1, forward strand.
CTAACGCCTTCTCTTAACCTCTGTCGACTCTATTCCATTCTCCCCCCCCCTCCGTTCCCCCTCTATCTCCCCCCTCTCTCTCTCTCTCTCTCTCTCTCTCTTTCAATCTATCCATCTGGGTATCATTTTTCTCTATCTTTTGTCTTTTATGCCCATTCTCTCTCTCTCTCTCTCTATCTCTCATTATTATCGTTTTATCCCTTTGTTTCCACATTTTACCATTTCTATCATTTTCTATCCTCTCACACATCTCTCTCTCTTTCTCTTTCTCTCTCTCTCTCTCTCTCTCTCTCTCTCTCTCTCTCTCTCTCTCTATCTATCTCTCTCTCTCCTTCAACATAATTATTGTCTACGTTTTCAGGAGTATGAGGGATTTAGGCTTCCACTTTCATTCACGCATCTTATATATTAATTCTTGATTGTCCGGCATATTCATAATATCGGTCAAATATTCACGGTCGAACCCATTAGTTGTATGTGCATGTGCACGCTTTCCTACCTCTACCGCACTAGGTGTTTCAAGCATCAACTAACTCACATTAAATAATTTTCTAATCATAACTATGATCATGAGCGAGGGTATATTTGAATCATAATTTCGTGAGTAAATGGACCAAAAAATTATCTCATATCATAACTGGGTGAAGTGGTCGTTAGATTTTATTCCATCAGCGTATCACAAGTCAAGGTGAGAACTATAAACGGATGATCCTGTACAGTCATTTTATATTTTAGCTCTTGGTTAAGTCGTATAATGATTTTGAACTTTTCTATTAAGATGAACTCATATCTAGTTATATCACGCATTTGGTCTAATTGTCAGTCGGTCTAATTTCCGGTTTGTCTAATGTCTAATCATTTGATGATTATTATTATTATTTATAAGACGTGAATCCTAATCAAATGATTGGTTGAGAGAATACACATGACCAGTCATTTATTTTGCCTAAAACGTAATTTTGATAAAGACCGGTCATTATCAAATGCTAATGACCGGTTCTTAGTAAAATCTTGTTACAAAACATAATTTTATAAAACAAATAATCTTATAAAACAAATAATACATTCGGTACCTTATTCAAGTTAGAAAATCCCCCCCCCACCATTTTCTCTATCTTTCTTAATAATAGCTAGTTACCTTCTCTCTTCTTTAGTTTAATCGAGGGCTGCAAGCACATTAAGCTTCATGCTTATGCCGTATCCCTCCTACATGTATATCATGTATTTGTTATTCATGTATGCGTTAAGCGTGTAAATTAATTTCTAATACCCTTTTCTAAATTCTATACAATGTCATGTACTGTATTGGATAAATGCATCAAATTTACAAAAGAATAATTAAATGTAAATGTCACGTTAATGCTCATGAATATGTATGTTTGAAAAGATGATATAGAAAGCAATCAATCATCAATTACCCATAATGTCAACAATAATCGTAAATCCTCGACGTAAATTTCCTTTCCCCGTACATATTAGGCCTATTGTTTGATCACTATAGGCCTAAGCTGTAGATCTGCTCATTTTGATCGATTGTCGAATGGTGAGTTACAGAATTAATCACGAACTATTATAAACAGTCAGGAAAAAAAGGTTTAATTAAATGAATTCATGGTAGATTTTTCAATGTACACAATCGTTAAAGATACTATGTCCCTTTTGCAGCCAACATCAAATTCTGTAGAACTTTGCAGGAATTATCAATATGTCATGTATGTCCTATCTGTGAAATTTAAACGTTAGCAGTGTCCTAATATTCAAATTATGCAAGGAAACACGTTTACTTGCTAGACTTCACTGTCAAACACTATTGAGTGACTGAATGGCTTGTTTTCTTCTTTGGTAATAACATACATAAAATGAGCTGTAAAGGGTACATGAGCATTTGTCAACATCAATAACCCACTTCTTGTAATGGCCAACATTAAACTGATTGAATCTTTGCGCAGCATGTAACGTACGACCATTCGGTACAATGGTCTGAAAATCAGACTATTACATACTGGCTCTATAGCTCTTAAGTCGATTCGACAACTAATAGTCGTTATTTTCCCTCTTAAAGACATTTTCAAGCCCCCTCCCTTTTTTTTAGGGAAGTTCTAAATTACTATTTACTTTCAAATGCCGTTGGAATTTAATCTTTTCATTTTTTGGCCTGCAAATGGGACACAGTACCTTTAAGGGAGTGACTCCGACTGAATTATATAAACGGGGTTGTTTTGATTAATAATTTACCATCCCCTGCAATAATCAAACTCGCAACAATTTATTGTACCTAGACAACGCAGTTCGAGATCATTAGCTTGACTCTAAGACGGACGAAGGTTTGAGTCCCTGTTCGGTGTGTATGCCCTTAGACAATGTTTAAAATATTGATCTACCTGGTTTGATTTACCCTTTAAAATGCACGGTACGCTTTTTGCCGGAGCTAAAAAAGAGGGTAATAATTTACAAAGCACTTAGCGGTTAGATCCTTTGGTGGAAAGCGCTTTATAAGCACCGTTTGCATTATTTATTATCATTAAGGGGCTTACAGCTCATAGATAGGGATAATTATAATCTATTTTGCACATGAAAACATGCAACAAATAACATAAAAAACGAATAAACAAAGACTATCATCACCAATTTACTATAACTACAAAGGTTTTCACACCGACAACCAAGCGACACACATTTTCTCACGACGTTTGCAAAGACAGTCGGAAAGCGTTCCCTGAGAAAATGCTAAAGCAAACACGTCAAGCTCCGATCAATGCTTACATGTATAGTTAATTCATAGACTAATAATACATTTTCAAACAATAGTACTTGGATATCAAAACCATACTTGCGTATCAAGAAATAACATGAAATGAACTTACCTTTTGTCCAGAGGTAATGAACCGACGAACTATACCGTCTTTTCAGTTTTTATTTCATGTCAGCACAGTGCCGACATTGAAGGTTAGGCAGGAATCGATCGTTGAGAACAAATTACAAATTATTAGCTCTATCGTTAGTTACTCCATTACTCAAAGACGAAACGAAGGTTTATACATTTCGAGACAGTAGCACCGTTTTGGCTCAATTTCCCAACGATACGAATGCAGAGATCGAAAATATCGTCTCCTTTTCGACCAGCATAATAAAAGAAGGAAACATCAAAATCCTTGGGCAAATGCGCATGAGCAGTGGTACTTGGTTTTTAGGGGGCGGGGCGTAAGTATTGTGCGTTGATTAATGGCGCTGTACTACCAGCATTAATTGCACTTAGATGGCACTCTCGATCATATGTCAGCTATTCGGAATTCTTGGATTCTTTTCTTCATTTATTGAGGGTGGCGTGTGTGGAGAAGGGGTTTGGTGAATAAAAAAAAAGAGATTTAGAAGATGAATAGGGTAGATCGTATGTCATGCGGTAGTGCCATTAAAGCTCAACTTCAAGTTCACTTTATTCAATACTTTCATTAAAAATATATAAAGGAAAAAACACATATATACAAGTTAAAATATAATAAATGTATCAATATATAACATGAGAATAACACAAGTGGAGAAGACATGAAGAACAAGGGGAAAATGTAAACATATACATTAATGAAAGTCTGTCTCCAGGAATTGTATAACAAAAACTAGGTACATTGTTTAAATTATTTATTTTTTAATTAAAACAAAATAGAAAAATGAAATTATTTGCATTCACACAAACACTCTCTCCCATACACACCAACACATTTATCTGTCTGATGAAAATTAAAAATATAGATTATTTACCAAATTCACATCTGATGCAGGCCTATAGAGGTAGCCTAACGTTAGATTATGCGTATTTGATAGAAAATCAGTTCTAATGCTACTAGTATGATATTCTTTAATTTAAAACAAAATAATATTATGAGCGAATAGAATTTAAAGGAGTATATATAATAGTGCTAAGTGTACTGCATCACTGCGGTATGTATGGAGACTTACTGTAATCTTCGCAGCATTCACATTTGATAAATTATTTTCTTCTTCTCCCTCTTCTTCTTCTACCTCTTCTTCCTCTTCTTTTCCTCCTCGTCTTCTTTCTCCTTCTCCTCCTCCTTCATCTTGTTTTTCTTCTACCAATTCTTCTACTTCCAGTTCCTTCGTTATCTCCTCCTTCTTCATCATAGTCTTGCCAATTTGTGTTTGATTGATCGCAACTTTAAAAAAAAATCATATCTCTTATTTTTGATCGGAATTCGCTCAAACTTTCGCTAGCCCGTTCCTCTCATGTTTTTGCTCACATTAAAACCAACCTAATATCAGGGTGGACTTCCCCCTTAAATGGCGGTGGTTTCTTGTTTCAAATGACACGCCCTATGAATCATTATGTTGCAGAACTGACCCTTGATCAGGTGTTCAATTGTCCTTTAAGTTTATATAATGAACCCTGCTATTACAAGTGATTGTATAAGACTGTAAGAATGAGTGGCGACAGTGCAGTGTTTGATTAGTGAGTTCCCTGCAAAATATATAGAATTTGTACTATTCTAAACTTTTCTAGCCATTCAGTACAAATTCAATAAAGTACGAAGACCCAGCCCCCCCCCCCCCCCCCTCCGATCAGTCTACATGTACAGTTAACAACTAGATTATTCATACCGCTACACTAGAATGAAAGTTGGAATGGTTAAATTAGGGCTTTATTGAACAATTTTTAGATGTAAGCTTTAATATGTCACATGCTCAAGAAATATAAATCGGGACAAATGAATTGTTCAAAAATTTAAAGAATAAAATAAATGAAATAAAATAAAACACAGAACGTGCTAGGGGTAAGAATGATTTAGTTGTGAGTGTGGCAATCAAATATAGCCAACAGAGGGGGATTATTTCCCGAGGGGGGTATTACCCAGTTTTTTTGTAAGCATTATTTGGTCTGCTGATACCCAGATAGGCGTTAACCCATGCCATTTCACTAATAGTTTATACCCTTCTGGCTCTCAGCATGCTATTTTATACAACACCTACGTGGATCCTCGTCATTTGATTGGAGGATTCTTGGTCACATGGTATTCAATAGATGTTCTATTGCACGGCCGTGCATTTTTGGTTATATGCAGACTGCGTACCTCTCTGCCGTGCGCGTATCCCTGCGTGTATCTGACGCGAAGGCAATCTGAATATAATCGAGAAGACTTGACTCCAACTTTAATTTATCTTTAATATAAGGAGTAAAAGCATAATTTGTTGACTAACGTTCTATTAGATCTTCTTCGATGTTGTATACAAAAAATAATGAATGTTTTACTTTCAAAGAATGAAAATATTCGCACTATTGAACTCATAACCATTCATTATTTGTATAATATTGTCCATGCAGGTGCAAAATGCCCTCAGGGTGTGGTTTATCTAATCTGAAAATCCAAGTTGATACGTTTTTTTCCTTTTTTTCTTGCCTCTTTTCTTGTAACAATATGATTTATTCTTGATTATATTTTCTCGGAATGTTATTGATCAATCACGTTGACACTTTAAATCAAAATAAGCCTTATATCTTTCCGGGGTAAACCATATCCTCACAAGTTATTCATAAAACGAAGTTAAAAAACACAGGTAGGCCTATTCCAACTTTATGGACAACGGAATGAAAAACATCCTTTCCTTCTCGGCGTATTAGTAATCTTTTGAGAGTGTATGTGATTATATAAAGTACAGAATAATTACAGCACCATGAATTATTTTGGTTAAAAATGAATCTATTTATTCCTCAATATTATGCTCTCAAAGTTATATATTCCATATAAATCCATCTGTTTCAAACTGAATTGACCTAATAGTAATACACGCATTAATTTTTAACAGTCTAGCCGTACGTATATCAATGATAAAGAAGTGCTAAATTATCATCTCGTAAAACTAGGACAATGGTCGTTCATACGATAATTTAATAACATCATTTTCTGGCATAAAATTAACAACAAACGAAAATGCAGAAACCAAACCCCAAGTTTACTCTTTCTCTCAACTCCCTCCCTTTTTCCTTTAATAAATTACGACTAGATCATATTTTGAAATATATATATATATATACCTCCGGGTTTAAAGAGAGAGAGAGAGAGAAAGAGAGAGAGAGAGAGAGAGAGAGTATGTCTGTGTGTGTATGTGCTTCGATGCTATCCTATTAAATACTAGGGTTTATTGTGATAGATAAACCGTTATAATAATAATATATTACATTTATAAAACGCTTCATACAATAAGCGCTGAACAAAACAAGGTTATTATACTTTTACCATTTTCATATTTTATTGTATTTGTTCCGTTACACAATTTCCTACTTTGACAATGAAGGTAAATTGGCACTCCGTTTATATTTAATATTTCATATATTTTTCATTTACAATCTCAGTAAGAAAGGGTAATTGTGGTAACTTGCTTGACAGAAGATAACATATTAGCATCTTTTTCATTTACTCTAACGTGAATCGCATACAAAAAGACGGGAAATGGTGCATACTTTTAATGGTAAATGAAAATATATCATTTTATTGTAACAGGTAAAACATGTGCAAGAGTTAAAAAAAAAGATTAATGAAGTGATAATTCATGTATATGAAAATTAAATTCAAATAATTTGTCAATAATAAAACCAATAATGGTAATAATAATGATAGCAACAATAATCTATAGCATACATATACATCACTCTGAAGAATATAAATTCGTAGTAAACAATATAAAGGCAAAGCAAATATTACACCCCAGGTACGAAATATTTGTATAGAAATATCAACCCTAAGAGGCCCGATTAAGTATAATTCTTGTTTATTAGTGCATTTACATGATAACGATAATACAAACCCAGTTGATGATTTAAAAAAAACACTATTTAACCCTATACAGAGTGGCAAATAAAGAAGGAGAGCAGTTATGTGTTTCAAGACAGCTGATCATCAGGAAAGCCGTCATGCGCAAATTTCTCGCTATTTCTCAATTTAAAAGCAAGGAGGTTGTGTTAATCTTAGGTTTGGCATTCGTCAACTTTAACTTTAAGAATTCAGTTAATAGCTTACATATAAATCACTGACTCAGACTCACAATAATAGTCATTTGTACATCTCTACAAATTATCAAACCACCCCCTTTAAATAATCCGTGTAAACAATAACATTCTAAAGAATGAAAAAACAAAGTAAAGATGGAAAAATGTAAGCCAGATAACTGATTGGCAGTTTATGTAATGACACGATGAATGGTTTATTGAATGGCTAGGTTTGCAAGCAAAAAGCGTGAAAAATTTACTGAAATTGAGAGAGCTTACAAGTGAGTAAAACATATATTTATTATATGATAAACATAAGCCTTTAAGATTTTAAGGACGCCTACTACAAAATAAGGTTCTAACAAATCACTACAGGCATACGACTGGTTTAATAAACGTCTCGATTTACACTCATTGTAACGTTCTCTCCATAAGTTGAGGGTCTTTATCAAGACTGTTCTTCCTTCAAACCTTATCAAAGATAACACTACAGATTTCATCCAGAATTTCACAAAGCCGTAACTTTAAGAAGAGACCTAACACAGAATACCACGTGCCTGCCTGATAGCTTGGTTTGTATATGGGTATGTATGAAAAAGAAACTACTGTACTGACAGTCGAGTTTATGATGAGAAATAATGTAAACTTTACACTAAAGCGAAAAAGACTCCTCTAATCGTGGCAGCACCTGACAAGGACTGATTACCTCTATCACGCTCGGGAAACATTTTCCTGGTGACTCCTTCGTCAAGGCTTCTTGGACTCGATCAACTCAATCACCCGAGTCAGCAAAATTGTAGCATTCTATGTCCTTGTCTCGTATATATTTTAAATCCATCTCTGTATTTTTGCCAATGACTGTATATACCTCAAGAAACATGGTGCAAAGCCCATAATTTTTTTGTTTAACGCTAAACATTCTCACAAAAATCATGTTTGGGTATCTGCGTCATCATCTCGAAAAGCACTTGACGACGTAGAGGGCTCCCCACCTGCTGCACCGCCTTCATCATCTTCTTCGGTCACTCTCAGGCCCGGACTCGCACCTGTCTTCTGTCTTCTTGCCGGAGCTCCCCGGGAGCCACGTACCTTACTCAGCGTGTTCGTCAGGTTGTCCATGATGTCGTCCACCGTTCCATGAATCTCGGTGGTGCGACGTCGGACATCGCGCACGTGCTGGTCAAGCTCGGTGGTCTTGGTGTTCATGATGTCGACCTTGTCCAGTTGGTTCTGGATGCTGCCCAGGGTGCCTTTGAGGTTGGTGAATGACACCTCGGAGGCCTTAAGAGATTTGAATGTTTCGTATCTGTCAGGAGAAAAGAGAATAAAAACTTTATCCCAGCTATTCACTTACGTTTATTCTATCAGTAGATCATTCAACACATATTAAACTGTTGTAACCATGTTTGCTCTGACCGCTACGTCATTATGTCATAGTTGTTGAAAATAATTGAGTTGCCTTTTTTTCCTTCACATTACATTAAATAATCAAAGTCTTTCATGGAAGTAAAACAAAAAATGTGCGCTTATGTGATAGAATGGGGGGGGGGGGTCACATATCCTTTCAAGCAACGCCCCTCCAGATGATCTGTATCTAACATGGTCATAGTGAAACGAAAATGATTCAATCAAATCAATCATATCAAATCAAATCAATTCGTGGGCTGACCTGAAGACAGCGATGTCGTTCCTGATAGCCATGATATCCGAACGAGTAACGTTCGCCTCCGAGTCAGCGCCGAGCGTCGTCCGATCTAAGATGTACCTCTCTACGAGTTGCTTCACCGTCACCTTAACATAGAAAAATTTGTAAAATTAGAACATGATAATAATAATAATGAGTATTTATCAAATGCAATATCCATTTTGCAAAGTGCTCATGGCGCTGAGAGTGTACTGCCACAGATCTGTCCCTTTAAATCTTGTTCAGAAAACTCCATACTGTGTTTTGTAGAAGTTCATTTTCACTAAAAAATAATAATAACACCAGTATATGAACCGTGGTACAAATGATCTTGAAAATTAATGATATCATAACTATAATGATAGTAGATTTTTTTTTCTAAACAATTCCGTAACGTGCCCAAGATTTTGAACAAATATAATTCAAATATCCCATCACACAATTTCGATTTTCTCAAGGAAAATACGGTTTACAATATCAAGATCGAAGATAGATGGCCATGAACATGATGAGTTAGGAAAATAGGTTGATAGGTCTTGGAATAGGGTACAAAGGATGGGCTTAATTCGAATCATCGGGTCATCGCGTTCGGTCGGTCGTGTCACCTGATCTTTTGTTAGAAAAACAGGCCCTTTTGTTCGGGGTTATGTTTGTGAAATAAACACTTCTTATCTACGAATGGTCTGGTACCTCCCGATACTTTGTAAAAATCCTACGGCAAATCTACGAAAGATCGCATAATCTTCGATATTCGTTCCACGGTAGGTCGTGTAACGCGACCACCCGACCGGACGCGTTGACCCGATGATACGAAGTAAGCCCAAAGGATGTATTAAACCATCAAGATTCGAATGTTAATAATTATTTGACTTACAGTATATTCTTCCTGACCTTTGTCCCGCCTCTTCTTGGTATTGCCCTGAAGAAGAAAAGAACATTTCAAATACATGATCAATATGTAAATGGAAACTAGATAGTTTACATAATATAAATGTATATTATTGGAAAGTCTAGGAACAACGTTTTAAAGAATGCAATATAAGAGTTTCTATTTGCAAAATGCTTCAATTTGTATTTAGATATAATAGAAGGAAAAAAAAGGAATTATTTTCATATTTAACTCATACCTAATACCACTGCACATAATCCTTTCAAAGTGTACCCTTAACTGTGATGGAGAAGTCGCGAAGACAATAGTCTTGTAATTGTTTTAAGCCATGTTATGAGAAACACAGGGCGTTCCTAGATTTATTACATTTTGACAGCCCCTCCATCTCCCCGCCCCCCCCCCCCCTCTTCCCCAAAACCATTACAAAAAATAAGCATCGCTTCACATTGTATGTCTTGTTAATTTAATTTTCTAGAGGACGTCACTTCAAGTTTATGCTTAAGACGAGCCCTTTTCTGTATACGACCATGTCATTACCATACATCTAAAGTTATACGATTTTAAATGTATATATGTTGATGTATATTGGTTAAATAAACATCAAATCAAATCAAATCATCATTATGCAGTACTTCATTTCTTACATTGACATCTTTGCCCCTGAAGCAACATTTACTGCCTATGTTTTTACACATGAGTGCCCAGTCTCGGATGGCTGGGAAAACGTTGAACGGTGGGGGAGTGGTGTTGCCATGTTGTAGAAAGCTCACCCACATCTGCGCTCTTGCATACTTCCATTCAGTGTCCGAGTTCTCCTGCAAGGGTCAAAGGTTAGGATAAACTATCATTAGCGAGTACTACTGCAGCAAGGATGCACACAAAAGTAGGTTCACAACCATGGTTTTGTAATTTATTTGGATGCTTAGAAGACAAGTGCTTGGAATACCAATGTCTTCTTGCACTTCTTACCCGTCATCAAACTCATTTTCTCACAAATGTACATCATCTCCACATCCATTCGGGGGGGTTTTCCTCCCATATGACGATGGTTCAGACATTTATGGCAAATCCATTCAAAATGGATTTCGACATCGTACTAGGCGATGCTCACATTGTTTCATATTTTCGGCCAGTTAATCAATAATACCGGTACATCAAAAAGACCAATTAAGCCAATACAATCCGGTGTTCTCTCACAAAACAAGTGGGATTTACTAGGTTTCCATGCCATTGACATCTAGCTCAATCCCCAAACTAAATCTCACCTCGACTCTGGTATAGGTGTTACTCATCATGGCGATGAGGGCGTTAAGCATGACGACCACGGCAAACATGAGGTAGAGCCCGAAGAGGAGGGTGCCCACGGCCTCGGTGAAGTAATGATTGATACCGCTTTCCAGCTGGATGATGCTCAGCGACTCCAGTCCGAACAGGGCCCAGAAGAGCGTCAACATTGACAAGCCAACACTGGGAGGAAAGGAAAAATAAAATGAAATTATGTTTCATCACATGAGCACCAACTGACCAATCATCTATCTCGAATACTCATGAATATTCATAAAAGGGATATAATATCAACTACAGTATCTCACTTTGCTCTCCTGACTATATAAACCAGGACCCTGCTTCATAAAACTTGATATCAATAACAAGTTACAAGCTACTGTTATAAGCTACTGAAATCATGGCATCTGATTGGCTGAGAGCAAATTTTGTCACGGAAATTTAGCAGTTGTTATAGATAAGAAGCTTTATGAAACGGGCCTCTGCGCCTTTCTGCATTACTAGGCACAGGAAAAACAAAATCAGAGCAAAACATTCATTCTTAAAAGATTCTTAAAAATTCCGTCCCAACAGTCTAATTACATGTATAGAAGTCCAAATTATATGAAGTTGTGAATCATGTATTTCTTTGTGTCTATTAAGACCTTCATACCATGGACATGGTTGATACTCATCTATGTACATATTGTAGCATAGTAATTCTAAATGTAAGTGTGTATCCATAATTGGCATATTGTATTACAAAGAGTGCGTCACTTCAAGTTCAGAGATATGTGTGTGAGTGGTTGAGTGTGGGTGTGAGTGGTTGAGTGTGCGCGTCCGAATGTGTGGAAATGTTTCTGCGTATATAGGCAAGGTTGAATCTAAAAATGTATAGTTGAAAGTAAACAGTTGTCAATGAAAGATTGCCTATTCTATGTCACAGATGTAAGAAGCCTACATTACACTACTCATTTTTATATAATAGCAGTGAAGTGATGTTCCTTTGTTTACCACAGAAATTGCTAAGGGTAGAATAAGGAACTGTATATTTTGTCCTCTTTCTTTGTCCGTCATGTTCATAGTGACTTATTGGGGCTTCACTGTACACGCAAAGAGATGACAGTCTTCCGTAAGGATGACGTTGTTACCTGGAGAAAGCGCCTGCGTCGCAGGCGGCATTGGGGTCGGCAGTGCACTGCTGGTAGGTGTACTCTTCGTATGTCTGGTAGATCTGGTTGAGACCGAGAGCGAAGGCGAACCAGACGATGATGAAGACGAGGATGAACTTGACGATGTCGAACAGCATTCCGCCGAGAGAGATCTGGAGGGGCCCGACAAGCTGGGACGAAACCTGAAGGATTTTTCAAAAGGAAACAAAGAGGGTGATTTGGATAATTCAGAGAATAAATTGCATTGAAATAGCTTTGACACATACTGCGGCATGACGATGGCTTGATGATCAGAGTCATAGAAGGTCGTCTACATGGAAAGTAGAAGAGGGGAAGACCTTGTAAAGGCTTTTTAGATTATTTAATCACAGAATGTGGAGCAACAGGACATGAAATGCTGAAACAGATGGCTCAAGATCGAGCTACTTGGAAAGACACTTGAAGTAGAATCCTGATTGGGTCACTGAACCTGTCATAAACTGACGGGTCACTATTGATGATGAAATTGCATTGTAAACGAAGCTGTCTCGAAGTTATTGAGAAAGGCTGATTATATCGTAGATTGAAGAATGGTGTGTTGTGAGGTTTAAGAATCGCCATAATGGCCTTGCTGGAAATCTCACATTGTATATTGTATTGTATTTTTTAAACTTCATTGATGTACATCAATATTCTGTTTATAAACATATAAGTCAATTTACAATGCAATGTAAAAAGTCAATATTCTGCTTGCAAAACATGTATATCATATAAATGGTGGTGGTATGTAAAAAGAAACACACATGTGGCATCAAGATTCATACAAAATGTTAGATTATATTTGTATAATATTTTGGAATATAAAGGTATTTTAAGAGTCATCCTTTTCAAAACAGATTATTACTATGGTCTCCTTATTCACTGCATTGAATTTAATGAAAGAGTTCCTAAATCATTATAGACATTCCACCAGAATACTTTTAAAATTTCGACATAGTCGTTAAGGAGATTGATTTGGTCTCTAGCTAATCAACTATAAACATTGTTTTTATATTGGAAAGTCATGTCCATCATGTTTATAAAATTAGATTTAATTGAAGGAAAAAAGTGAGTACCGTTAAGCTGAGGAGACGGAGAAAGGCAATAACGGTAGCGATAGCGAAGAAGGCATCGGCCAGGACGGACGGATGGTCGGGAGGCAAAGATACTCGACCGGAAAACACCGGCGCAGTTGTCACCGGGATATCGGTGACTGCAGTAAGAAGAGAAATTACATTTTATTAACAAAAATAAGGAAAGGATGTTGTGAATAGGCCTAGATTTTTTACTGCATGCAGGGGTGGTATATAGAAAACGATATTTTCTGTTATGTTAGTAAAAATGTAGAACGACGTTAACTGTCGTAGCGAATCAAACTTCAAACGGGTTCGCTTACAGATACAAGAGACATCCATGCAAGCACCAATGGTAATTGTAAGTTTCGCGCAGTTTTAAATTTTGGTATGCAAATGAACATCGTTTCTCCAAACATAATAACCAAACTTTCAATTTCACAATTCACAGGAGAAGAGAGATGTCGACCACTTTGTGATTAATTGTGCAGTGACATGACATACTTCGCATACCCCGCCCTGCTCAGTGGAGCTACATGAAACATTTCAGAGCTCGAATATCGCACCGACATCGTGAAAGAGAGCGGGTTGCATTACTAGTGCTACTGCTAGTACAGGTCTCGAGATCTACAAAGTTCGTATCATATCGTGTTAACATCGTGAAGGGCAAGTGGTATATTGTGTGGCTAAAATATTACCGGGGAGTGTTTCACAAAGACTAAGATCGACTTTAAGTTGGGGTTAACTATGGCAGGTCGTTCATGCCACTGTTTGCTCTCACCATTATGATCTTTAGATATCATATTTTCCTTCAATACTGAATTATCCCAAAATGTAAATTCTGTAGATTTGTGACCATAATTTGTACGTCCCTTGAGAGACCAATGCCAGTAAATGGTGATAGCAAACAGTGGCATGAATGGCCAGCCATAGTTAAGTCCAACCTAAAGTCGATCTTAATCTTTGTGAAACACCCCCCAGGTATCATGGGGCACATGGATAAGGGGAAAGAACTCCTACGATATCGTATTAATAATTCAAAATGGGACAGTTTGTATTAATTACCCGTCTTATTTTCACACGTGAGCTTGACTACGGATTGTATGAGTTCAGTAAGGTTTGCGGTCTGGCTGGCTCGGATCTCGAAGCTGGCGTTACGGAAGACCTCGTCAATGTAGTCCCGGAGTTCGGGAACCGTTTCGTTCTGCAGGAATTCCCGGAGTTCATCGAGATCGATGTCGCGACGGCTGATGCTGTCGATGGTCGGCTCTCGAGTCTGTGGTCGAGAAGGAGAATGCAGTACGAGCATGACAACGATGATTGTAGATACGTATGCATGATCACGATTGTAAAGACTTCGAAAAACACCAAGCAATTATTATATATCTATTATTATACAGTGCGTCCCAGAAAAAACGAAACCGAGTATACGCACTATATGAGTTGCATCAAATGAAAGAGGAGGATCTAAGCTTTCCAAATATGTGTCATTTATCAATTATAATTGTGATTAAGTTATGATAAAACATCGATAATTCTCGGTTTCGTTTTTTTTCTGGGACGCACTGTATATTATTGATTTCTTTATTTATCCATTTATTTATTCATTTACATATTCAGTCATGTATCTATCTATTTATTTTTAAGATTTGTCAAATTGGACACTGATATTAGCATCTTTTCTTCGGGTACTTTCGCCTTGTGCGTCACTTATCATACTGTTCGAACATGACTTTATATAATAGGCACTATTTTAAATCACCAAAACCCTTGATTGCTCAATAATTTAAATGATATTTAAAAGCGATCATTACTATTAATAAATATATTGTGTCATAACCTCGTGATATGAGGATTTGAGTGGGGTTATGAGGTCAGTCTTTAAAAGACACAGAAAATAGTGTTGGCCCTGTATGTAAACATGTAAGGTACAGTGGCCGCTTGAAAGTCAAGTACAACTGCAAGGCTGACACTCCTAAAACAAGTGCACCGTTACGAGAGGAACCGCAAATTTGAACAAAAGATCAATATCAATAACAAAAAGTCAAGTTGGATACAGGGCAATTACAGCATTATTATTCTAGTACTTGTGATATTATGTCCCTTTTCCAAAAAATCAAATTTTTCTATGAACCAACGCCTCTTGAATAGTTTCGACACAAATCAAAGTTCAGTTTTCAAATGTCTCACTCTAATTTATTTGCTCTATGATATATAAGAATAAACACTCTCTTTAATCCTGAGTCGAAACGTAAAATGCTCATCATGAGGGTGATTATGTATATGACCAAATCTAAACACTTCAAAATCAAGGTAAGCTTATCGTTGTCTAATAATGGCTCACTCTAGCAAGATTCAGTCTCGATTTTAAAAAGATTTAATCATATTTTCACCCCTCGGTACAGTGTTGTAGCGTACACTGTAGATCCGTTCGTTTTGCCCCCCCCCCCCCATTGACACGTCACTGACTTGGCATGAATTGCTCTAAGTTTCATATAGTTCAACTTGTTATAAAGGTTTGAATGACATGTAATTTTGTGAATGGCGTAGCTACAGGGATCACGAGAGGGAACCGCCCCTGCCGCCCCTCGAGGGGAAAGAGGGAAAAGGGATGGGAAAAGAAGACACATGGACAACCTCCCGCACCCTTTCCCCCATTCAGTGGTCAAGTCAATTCACATTTCATTCCGAGTTAAACCGGTGCCCCTCCACCCCTCTCCCCCCCCCCCCCCTCCAAAAAAAAAAGGAATCGGTGGGATTACGTTACGCCACTGTTAAAGGCATTGGTAGTTGTGTTACCTGTAGATAAGCCATGAGGTACAGCATGAGGGCGGGCCAGAAGAGAGCCAGGATAAAAAATTCGAGAACATTCTGACCGTTCATGACGAAATTCTTGACCCCCTGGCAGTAAATGTCCTTAATGGCTGCCCAAGTCATACCTGATTGACAAATAAGAAATAAATGTACACATAAATTAATCAAACAAACAAAATTATTTTGGATTATTGAATTTGAAAATGTTAAAGAAAACCAAATGTGATTACAAAAGTGAAAGAAAGTGCAAGCTATTTTGCAGTTGTCATTATTTTACGAAAATTAATAACAATATTAGAAACAAAGGAGGAGACAGTATCATAGATAAAAAGACCACAACCCTACCTATAAGCCAAGCTAAAATGAGGAAAAGTAGCGGTACGGGTATCCGAGTCCATTGTTTTAACGGATCTTCGGACGTCGTTCCAGAAGCCGAGGTTGCGATGAGTAGAAATACAAGGAAGGTTAACCGGGAGCCGACGCTCATCAGGAACTTGACAAATCTGACAAAATGAGGGAAAAAGTAAAACAAATGTTTGGGATACTTAACTTAAATAATCAACACGACAAAAACTACTTCCGAAAAAAATAAGCCTAAAGCAATTTCAATATGATGTTGGCTCTGTTTAATCACCAAATGTAAAATTATTGTCACGCTGAAATACGATGTAATTATAATTTTTGGTAATTAATAAATGAAATGAAATGAAACATTTTAAAGACTTCAACTTACGGTGTGTCTCCAAAGGTTATGACCTTCTGAGTAGGTACCAGAATGAAGACGATAGAGATGAAAGGATAGCCGACCATGATTACTAAACTCATTAGGAGCTGTTTCCATAGAGGCCAATCGCGTGTGTAAGCCAACGATCCGAAGAAGCGTTTGATGAGCAGCTGCTGGCAGTGAGGATGTGCTACAAACTGGATACAGAGAGTGCAATATATAAAGTAAAATGATAACAATATAATGATAGAATTTACGATGATTTTAATTAGAAATATAAGAACAACAACAACAATAACTAGACATGAATTCGTCACCTAGACGAATTAGGTGAAACGTATTTAATTTACATGATGAAGAACGCATTTTCATGACTTCATCTTATCTTATGAAATGCTTCTCCCATTATGGTTTATATCCATATGTCAAGTTGCATCTGTGTAGCATTGATCATTATGGATCTTTGGAAGATAGATTGAGATAATATGACCATTGACCCTGTACAATAAGCAGTATTATTACACCATTGTCCCTAATTGCCATAATGAAGAATGCATTTTCACAATTTCATCTCATTTCATCAAATGCTCCACCCGTCATGTTCTACCTAAATGTCAAGTTTCAGCTTATTATCAACGGTCTTCTTTTCAGATAGTCTACATCAGTAGGTAGTGCTTTTAGGACAGTATGGATTCAAATGTTAGGGTGTGGTCTAACCCTATTACCTTTTTCTGCGTGTAATCGATGGCCATAAAGACTTTTTGAAGTATTGCTCCATCGTCACCACCTCCCGACTTGTTCTTCTTAGGACCATGGGTCATAATCTTGTTCAGCTGAAAGACAAACATAAAAACAGTCGTTCGATACAGATTAAGTAAAAAAACACATGAGAATTATTATTGAGCACCAATGGCAAAACTTCGTTTCTTTCAAATTGACAACATTAAGGATCCCCCGACTCTGCCACTTATCTCACCTCCTTGGAGTCCCTGGCCTGTCCGAGGAGGTCGGCAGCGTACTCCTCCATGGTGTCGGCAAGTTCTAGGTACTCTGCTCGGAACTCGTACTCCAAGCCACTCATCTCACGTAGACGATTACACAGCAAGAAACCATCGCCTAGTTAAGAAGAAGCGATCAAAGAAAGAGTATTAATTAAGATATAAATAAGAAGAAGAAGAAGAAGAAGATAGATGAGAAGAAGATGAGAAGAACACAAGAAGAAGAACACTACCAACAACAACATCAACAACAACAACAACAACCAGAAGTTTAATTTTTTTTTTTGAAAGACAAAGAGACGAGCAACATCAACAGCAACAATAATAGCTACAACAAAAACAACTTGACAATAAATAGGGAAATGATGGCAAGGGAAAATTATGCAGAAAGTATGATATAAAAGAATGATTGTGATGATTATGATGATGACGATGATGTTAATGATGATTACGTTTATGATGATGATGTTGATGATCCTGATAATGAGAATGCTGATGTTGATGCTGATGATGATAATGATGTTAATGATTACGACGATGATGATGATGATGATGATGACGATGATGATGTTGATGATGATGAAGATAATGATGATGATGTTGATGATGATGAAGATAATGATGACGATGATAATGATTATGATGATGATGATGATGATGATGATGACGATGATGACCATGATGATGATGATGATAATGATGACGATGATGATGATGGTGACAACAAATAAGTAGGATCCGAAAATATAACCTGGATTTAACATGAAATCAAAGTCTCGATCATTATTGGTCTGATTAGTGAAATCATAGTTGGATTCCACTTGCCATAACACAATTTGGAACCAGGTAAAGTAATATGAAGATGTATAACAACACACCACAACAACAAAAACAAGACTATAATGAATTATAAGATATTGAAGCGGATCCTAATCAAATGATTGCTTGAGAGCGTACACGTGAACAGCCATTTATTTTGCCTAACACGTAATTATACTAATGACCGGTCATTATAGTTAGTGCTAGTGACCGGTCATTAGCAAAATCATGTTATAAAACATCATTCTATAATTGTATATTAACATTTTAAACTGTGTAAATAGCGCATATAATTAGACCTACCCATAGGATCATTGCTGACTTTTGAGATGTAGAACTGACTCGATAATGCCCGGTAGATATTGAGTGTTCCTACAGACCGCTGCAGGGTGTGTTTGGCCGTCCGCTCGGAGTCGCCCGAGTCTGGGCTAGGTACGAGGGCCTTGTACTTCAACAGGATCTATAACATGTATATGGAGAGGGACCATATGCTATATGAGATATTTAGGAACATACGATCATTTTAAAAACATATCAAAGAGGATTGCCTACCAGCAAGTTCTTTTCCTCGTCTTTTTCATTCGTGATAAATGTCTAGGTTTGGTATCATACACTGTCGCTCATATAGTTGGAATATTTTTTGTTTTACCCCAATTTATGGAATTATTTTAAAAACAGTTTAAAAATAATAGATCTAGATAATAGTATACATTCTCAGATTTTTAGTGAATAATAATTTGGCAATGTGTGTTTTGCGTGACTGCTAAAGCATGTGTAGGCTACTATGCTTATCAACTACGGGACCTACGCCCTTTAGTCATAAATGACAGTAATGAGGATTAATGCCCCACAAAAGGGCACTAATATAGCACATCGACACGGTTTTGATCCTGGGCGTCACAGTTACGAGGCCATTGCTTTGTCACTGAACCATGACTGTACGCAGCGGGGGCTATGGTAGGGGGCAGTTTCCATAAATATAAAATAAAAACAGAAAATGCAATACATTTTTAATAATGTATTGCATTTTACCCCGGTCCCCAACTTAAAAAAATCCTCTAAACGGCCATGCATTATGGCTCAAGGCATGGGCACACAGACGATTTGTTTATGTTGGGGACCGGGGTAAAATGTTAACAAAACAGCAATTGTGGGTCATGGATTGGGAGAATTGGAAAGAGAGGGGAGAAAAGAAGAAGACAGGAGGGCAAGAGTTTGAAGAGCGAATATACTTACATCGATGATCTCAAAGTTGTTGTGGTGGCAAGCTAGGATGATGGGTGTAATTTCTGGGTGATAATCATCCGTTTCGGAACGACAGTTCACTATCTCCATCTGATTATCCTGTAACGTTCAAAGTTAATAAAATGTTAGAACTTAGTCTTAAAAATCGATTTGTGAAAGCTGCACTTTATAAACTTTCACTTTTAATAACTTTTTCTTTTTAAACTTTACTTCATAAGATTCACTTTATAAACTTCATGGATCATGCAGTACACTTGAGTATGTGGCCAAGTCAAAATGAAATTTTGCAAATGCATTTTTGTTGTCAACTAGGAATTCTTATTTGTTTTGAGGATGGATTGTGTTTTTAACTCAAACACAGTTCAAATCTCACGATATGAATAATAATATTAATAATACATTTATAGAGCGCAGAAACTATGCGCTACAAAGTACAAGAGCTCCTGATATGCTTGGATTTACAGTTAATCAGTTGATTCAAACACATTTTGTCTTCCAAAGAAATGTGAAGACAACATATTGCACTTCATGAGTGATCGCCTCAACATCATTCAATACATGTTTCATACTCCAAAAAATGGAATACACCATTAATTATCATACATGCATGACCGCCTCATTATCGTCCTAACAAATGAAGAACTGGTAGCTGACAATAAAAATGCATTTTGCAACATTTAACTTTGGACTTGGCCAGCATATACAGAGCGGTTTTACACTAACATGTACATTTGTTTTCATTTACAGATTAGTGAAAAGTTCAATAAATAATATTTGATTAAAAAAAAAAAAAAAAAAAAAAAAAAAAAAAAAATCAAATTTAGCTCACCCCACAAGACTCTGAATGTTTCAATATAAGCTTCACTGCTTCAAGGAACTGTGTATCTACAGCACGGAGCAGCGAATCCCCGATGGCTACATTGCTTTTCAACAGCAGTTTCAAGATCACTGTTTTAAAAAAGAAAACACAAAACATGACATGAATGAAATAGGAATGATTTATTTGTGTGTTAAATAACATAATGAATATATGATCTAGGGCAGGGGTTCTCAAACTTTTGCCATGACGGTCTAAATGTGATTTCCATGAAAGCTATGAATTCCGAAACTTCAAAATGCCCCTTACGTGGATTTTTTATTTGAATGAATTGCTACGGAGACCAACGTTGTACGACTGGTCGTACAGCATTAGATTGTGAAACCTAGACGAGAAATATTGATACATAATTCATAGGAAAGGAATGAAACTCTACATTTCTCAGCGGAGAATTCAAAGTAATGTTAAAAACCCATCTGTTCAAAAACATACCATGAATTTTGTCTTCTCTAAACATGTCAAATAAATAAATGATGTTGTACTTCTATTTGTTATGAAATAAGTCATCTTTAACAGAATTTAAGTTAGATTTAGCTGATTTATTCATTTATTTGTAACACACTGTAATTTTGATTTTGTAACGTAACATCGCATAACATACTGTAATTGTGTACTGAATAATATTGTTTACTTTCGTGTAAGGATATTGCTTCACACCACTGCGCCTAGAAACAATGTATTAGGCGCGTTATAAATGTGATATATTATTATTATTATTATTAGAATCTATGATTTTTCAAGAGGGGGGGGGGGGCGAAGCACAATGCAATCGCGCGTTAACGCTATCACTTATGGATGGGGTCCAAGGGCACAGCAACTGTCGGGGGTTCCGGGACGGGGCCCCAGGACGCTCTCGAGTTTTTAGAGATTCAGAACCTTCAAAATAACTGCGTTGTGCGATGGAAATTCACACTCTCTCCTAAGGACAATTTTTCTTATACAACAGCTATCTTTACGGATGGGGTCCAGGGATCCGCATTAGGGCCCCGGGAGTTGTGCGGACTGTGCCCAGCCAGGGTTACAGGAGTCGGAGCCCCCGAGTTTGAGCAATAAGCCAGTTCATAATAGGGACTTTTAACTGATTTGCACGTCGACACCGTGGACTGCAACGTGTGACTTCCTATATGTCGACGTGCAAAACTTAAAGTCCCTAATTACAGTCTGAGCATGAGCAGATAAAGGTCATCGCAGACCGAGTTGTGAAATACAAGGAGACAAAATACTGGATACGTGCTCATAGAAGATATGTAATCATTATTCATTTGAAAATGGGAAACAAAGGCTATTTATGTAGCACCTCAATCGCTGTAGGAGTGATTATTTCAAAATGTAAAAAGTGGGACCTCTTCATGTTTTGAAGATCTGTGGATATTCGGGGTCATTTGGGACATGTGCTAACCGTGCACCGGCTCTATTCAGAGCCTTCAAGATAGTCGTCGTGAGCGATAACAACGCTAATCCATCCCTTTAAATTTAAATTGCATAGCCTCTATATTGTGTGCTCTTTTTAAAGAGCCCAAGAAGCCCAAAGGATGAGCATTCCTTGTCTTTCATCAGCGGCAAAACACGCCCGTAATACTGGGATTAACATTCAATGAATGACGCCCACATTACTGAAGTTGAATTCAAACGCAATTCTGGTCAAGAAAGGTGAAAGAAATAATCCTTCACTATTTAGAATAGAAACTCTGGCTATTCCTGTTCACGTATCTTCGCTCCAGTGATCTCGAGGCAGTACACAGCAAGAAATTGTGTTAATAATCAAATGTTCACAGGAGAGGTACTTCGAAACTTTATAGGTGTCGTGGTCGAATGGATATGTCACAGGACTGTGGATCACAGGGTCTGCGGTTCAAGTTCAGCCTCGGCACTAATGTCCTTTGGCAAGACATTGATCTACATTTGCCACTCTCCACCCAGGTGTTAAATTGGTAGGATGCGAAAGCTAATGAGGTTAGATTAGCAAGTGTCCGCTTGTAAACATGACGCCTGGCTAGAGACTCCCCATGTACCTATAAAGCGCTTTGAGAGGGCCTGCGGTCCTAAAAAGCGCTATATAAGAACAAACTATTATTACTATTATAGTGTGCGTTGGACTTTAGATTTATATACAGATGTTGAGATTTTCTTTGTTAATTAATAGGTTTAATGTGGAGCGGGTTTAACGCAGATATCCGTCCAACTGTCAAGGATCGATGCCGAAAATCGTTATGGCTGTACATATTTTGTCAGCTTTTGTCTTTTTTTATTCTGTCTCAACCATTTCTGTTCGGTGGTCTTCATGATAATTGTACTTACATAGCTCAGTTTATTACCAATTTGTTCATTCTTTGTAATTATTAAAACAGGCGCGTAGCCAGAGTTCGATGTTTGGGGGGGCACTTACATGTAATCGATCGAGGTAAAAAAAAGGGGTCTAAAAAAAATCAACCGATCTTGAAATTTTAGGGGGGGCACGTGCCCCCCCCCCCCCCCCCGTGCCCCCCGTGGCTACGCGCCTGATTATTATGATACCGGTTGGAAGGTGAATCGTAAGTAGGATGTAGATTGTAAGTATATTCCAGGCTTATATTACCACTATTGCCAAGCATAGTTGTATACCACTGCCTTGTGGTTCAGGTTCTCTTAGAATATAAGGCTAAAGCTAATTAGGTTTTACAGACGTGTATCAATCAGTTATGCTTATTTACGTCTGGGGACCGACCTTTTAACGTCACCATCCGAAAGACGTGACTCAGTTTCGAAGTTTCGAACCGACGTCCTCGGCTGAATCAGTTTGTAACTTCCATTGTTAGCTGGATTACAGGCGCACGCCACAAGTTAGACACTGGTACCCCCTTATATAACAAGAATCTTGCTACGCCACTGCGTTCCATAAAAGTCATTGTACCATAGCTCTTGAGATATGCTTTTCAAATTAGGTCAGCCAAACCGATTAAATTCCATACCTCACACAAGGCTGTATTTTTCAAAGGGTCAACAAGTAATTCAATGATTATTAAGGTCCCATATTCATGAAACCTAGCTAACACGAACATTCTAGTTTTCACCACCTTTCATAAAATTCATTATAATCTAGCTCTTGAGATAGGCTTCTCAAATAAGTTCAGCCAAACCGATTAGGTTTCATACCTCAAGCAAGGCTGTATCTGTCTATATAAGGGAAAAAAGTAGTTCAATAATTATCCGGGTCCCATATTCATCAAACCGTAATGTACAGGCAATTTCTGGAAATGTCCGACTTGTACGTCACCCTTTTTTGTGGTCTAAATCGAATTTGATTACGTCCCCCACTACTTCTTATTTTTCTCTTTTTCTTTTAATGTTGTCCTGTTTATATTACCAAATTCATTTTAGGATCTCAAAATGCGAGATATTATAGGGTATCATTTTATATCGTATGCCATCAGAGCCAGGTACGTCAGAACCAGTCATGTGGGAAGTAGGTAAGATATACAAAAAAAAAGCGGGTGAAATTGAATATCTGAACATTGAAAGTATAATCAAAAGAAATCGAACACTGGTCGTAAAATGTTACCATGTTTCTTCATTGTGGCATGCGTACTCTTTCCTACATTGAGTACTGTTACTAGTCCTCCGTATTAATTACAAGTACAACAAAGGTGAACTTTCAACTCACGTAGATTTCCCCGAGTGATGGCGACAGCGATCGCCGTCCTCCCGTTCCTGTCCGTGCAGTTGACGTCGAGAGGCTGGGTGGCGACCTTGTCGAGGGCGTCTTCGACGAAGGAGACGTCGCCGTCCCTCACGGCGGCCATGAACCGCTCCTCGTGGGTGAAAGCCGACATGTCTTCGGGCTTGGCCTTCTTTTGTGTACGAGCGTAACGAAGAGAAACTTGCCTGTTCGGAGAGCAAAGAAAACAGAGAAAAAACATGAATTATATTTGTTAATGAATCATATAACAAAATACGTAATTAAAGATCATATGGAAGTTGCACAATAAAGGAGTTGTGTAATAAACAGATGTAATTTTGAGGAATATAGAAACGTGAGGCAAAGATGTAGAAACAGAGATACAAGTATGCAAACAAGTAACGGTAAAAATAGAAATAGAAAATAGTAGTACACATATAGTAGTAGCAGTCGTAGTAGTAGTAGTAGTAGTAGTAGTAGTAGTAGTAGTAGTAGTAGTAATAGTAGCAGTAGTAGTAGTAACAGTAGTAGTTGTAGTAGTAGTAGTAGTAGTAGTAGTAGTAGTAGTAGTATTAATCGTAGTAGTAATAGCAGTAATAGTAGTAGTAGTTGTTTTATTATTGTTATTATTATCATTAATAGTACTAGTAGTAGTAGTAGTAGTAGTAGCAGAAGTAGAAGTAGAAGTGGTAGTAGTAGTAGTAGTAGTAGTAATAGTTGTTGTAATAGTAGTATTTGTAGTAGTAATAGTAGCAGTAGTAGTAGTAATAGTAGTAATAGTAGAAGTAGAAGTAGAATTGGTAGTAGTAGTAGTAGTAGTAGTAGTAGTAGTAGTAGTAGCAGTAGTAGTAGTAATAGTAGAAGTAGTAGTAATAATAGTAGTAGTAGTAATAGTAGTAGTAGTAGTAGTAGTAATAATAGTAGTAGTAGTAGTAATAGTAGAAGTATTAGTAATAGTAGTAGTAGTATTAGTAATAGTAGTAGTAATACTAGTAGTAGTAGTAGTAGTAGTAGTAGTAGTAGTAGTAGTAGTAGTAGTAGTAGTAGTAGTAGTAGTGGTAGTAGTTGTCGTTGTTGTTGTTGTTGTTGTTGTTATAGTAGTAGATGAAATAGCCGAATTTTCATTACTTTGAATTAGATTTCATTAAATTTGATAACATTTAACATAATGTAGTTTTAAAAGAACCCACGTTACAATTTGTTATTGTATTAATATCTATAAGCAATTACACGATTTCATTGATTCGTAATAATTGGACAAGAAAAACAGCTAGGGGAAAGTTGGATTGAAGGAGTACAAAGGTAGACAATGGATATTCCTTTACTATAAAAAAATCCATCTCGTGTTTATCTTGTATAAAGCAAGTTTCGTCCTAAAATAAAAGAGGCATTACCACTTAAACTTTAATTTTGAAATAGATAACATTGATTGCTGCTCAGCTGTATTTTTGTTTAGGGTACAGTCATAACGACTCAGGGCGTATCCTTTGTTTTTCTTTTCTTTTTTCCAACGTAATATTTCATACATGAATGCAACTGCATGACGTAACTTTCAACTTGAGAGATAAAGAGGGAGATTGGGAGAGAGGAACAGAAAGAGAAAGAGAGAGGGACAAAGAAACAAGTAAAGAGAGAGGCGAACAAATCTTAAGAATTACAACCTGTACCGTTAGGTGCAAAGACACCATATATTCCGACCCTTTCCTTCCCGGTAATAAAACACTCGTATTATTTGCCATTCCAATTTCAATATTTATATACACAGGAGTTGGTGATTTGAAAGCCAAGTTTTGTAAACACTATCAGATTGATGACTCTGTGCAAAGTGCCCCCATGGCTACCTCTAAACTTTGTTTACTCCGGGAGTTTTTGTATTCCGAAGCTGGGTATTACACCATACATTTGCATTTCAGAAAAGTCTTTGTTCTGGGGGGGGGGGGGGTCTTGCAGAAGATCGCATGTCATGTGAGTCATAATGAATTTGCTAAAACATGAACCGCAGCTGAGTAATCATAACATTCATGTTCAATCATATCAATTCAATTCAATTTAGTTTGATTTAAGAAAACATGTACTTGATTATGTAAACATGTAACATATAATATACAAATATATTTCTTTGTGAGATCAAATCCATCACGGCTGAATGCCGAATAGCGGTAGACATCACGAACTGTTTTTTTCTTTCTATTTTAATGTTATTTTTAATCTTTTGTAAATTTCATTTGTTATAGCCTTTGGCTAGCATTTGGCTGCTATTTCTAATGTATGATTTTAGTGCATACACCACTTCTAACAAATGAAACAACTGTGAATGTCGAATATAAGAGTATGACAGAACAAGGGCTTTTGAAAAGAAGGAACTGTGAATGAGTTGAATAAATGAAATAAGAAAAAATATGTATGTATTTTTGTTTAAAGGTTTATCTTGACATCTTCTTAAAGGCAGGCTTTACTACTTCAGCTAGAAGGAATTAGACCACCCAGCGAGCCAGCGAGGTCACTGTGACAGGTGGCTATCTCATTAACTCAGCTCTCATTTAACATAAGAAATAGAGGATCATGGGGGACCAACAGGCACCGATTGGGGAAGTTTTCTATATAGAGGGAGCAAGTAGCTACAAGTAGGACAGTGTGCCTTTAAATGCCTCAGTGATAGAACAGTGGAAGGTCTAGGTTTCGAAACTAAGTTGATGCGCTAGGGCTCTTTGGTATAAAGGGATGAATCCTTCGTTACCTATTCCCTCAGAGAAGGCGCGATGGCTCAGTGGTAGAGCAATATTATCTTATTCAAACCAAGAGGTCCCGGGTTCGAAACCCACTCAATGCGCTCGTGTCCTTTGGTGAGGCATCAATCCTCATTACCAAGTCACTCGGAGAGGACTGTTGGTACCCTGGTCGCTTACTTGAAAGCATATTCAAAACAACAAAAAAATCACTAAAGACAGATCAATGTTATTAATATTATCACCACCAACCATAACCTTCATCGTCATCATTATACAGCAGCTAACTAGCTATCATCGAAATTAAGTATGTACGAACATGATAACAAGGAGGTGATGAAACAGAACAATTGATCTACATTTGCCACTCTCCACCCAGGTGTAAATGGGTACCCGGTAGGATGCGAAAGCCAATGTGGTATGCTTAGCAATTTGAGCCTAGTAGCTCTTGCTGGAATGCTCCCCAGGGAGTGGAGAAAGTGCATACATTGTGTGCGGGCAAGCCATAATCCGATGACCGTGGTAGTAACTATAAAGCGCTTAGAAACTCGGACTTGCCGATGTATTAAGCGCTATATAAGCAGAAATATTATTATTATTATTATACAAAACAGCTGTGCCACTTAACAAGTAACTGACCTCAAAAACTAATATAAAACTTTAATAGAATACAGTGCTGCATGTCTTATAGCATGTCTAAACAATATGTTTGCTATGGAAGATAGATAAATGATAAATTAATCACATTCGTCATTACCAAAATCCCTTCCACTGCCTTTATCCTTATCATCATCTTCACCATCCTCATCATCATCATCATCATTATAATCAGCAGCAGCATCAACGTGATTACACCCTCAACACCACCATTAGTACCATGATCATCGTCGAAGTCATTATCGTCCTCATAATCAATACATGTATCATCATCATCATCATCATCATCATCATCATCATCGTCATCATCATCAGCATCATCACCATCATCATCATCGTCGTCATCATTAGCATCATCATCACTATTAACCGTGATAATGATGATGACGATGGTGGTGGTAGTGATGGCGATGATTAGATTCACATTTGTTTAATCGCAGTCTCGTGTCATAAACAATGCCAACTTTTCTCAATCTTTCATTTCCATCTACCAAACAGTTTCCTTTGGTTGGGTCAGATGTAACGTTACCATGGCAACCTACCGCCTGTCATGGTAATATTCAAGAATGCTCATTATACAACCCACGAAACTACATCTATAACCACCCGATTCGTCTACAACTGATGCGTTGTCATGCTGGTATGCCTTACCTAAACATGGGGGCACCCGGCTGCACCCTAACTTTGAAATTCTTCCTCCAATCCTGATTCGTCTGGGACCCCGACTCCAAATTATTCTCCTTCGTTCCATCGCTTCCTTCATCGCTTCCTTCACTCTTTCCATCATTACTACCTTCACTCTTTCCATCATTACTACCTTCACTCTTTCCATCATTACTACCACTTTGCTCTTTCTCATCCCAACTATTGTCGTCCAGTTTTGTCTCATTTTCTAATTTCTCTTCGAGTTCTATCTCGTTTTCTCCTGCCAGCTCTATCCCATAGTCTGCCTCAGTCACCTGAATTGTCACCATTTTGATCCGACTAAATGAGTCCTTATTCAAAAGAAGAGTTTAAAAAAAATGAATGGATCTTCCGTGTTTGCAAAACAAACGCCCAGAGTTGGTTAGTTTGATACAAAATTGAATTCGTGTTTGCACGTTTCACGCCAACATCCACCTCGGCAAACTGGAGAAACAAAAGTTTCTATCAACCGCAAAAAGCAGTAATTAAATGATTAAGATGCGCGTAACAGTAAAATGTTGTGATCTTGCGCATACAGATTTCGAACCGTAGCGTCGCGACGAGAAGTGAACTGAGCTAGACGCCAGCTAGTTGGTAGAACGTGAGAAGAGATACTTAATTAGCTGGTGTTAAATGCATTGTTGTGTTGCGCGTAGTTTACTCATCAGGCGCCGTTAGACGTGTTGGAGAGAGCAAAATCACAAGAGGCAGACGACTCACTAAATCGATATAGTATCGATATTCCTATTTCTTTCCTGGATGCGCAAAGTAATATCGTTGTCCTTCGAATTCAAAGAAAAAGGTCCCGGCAGCTAACCCTCCTTAATCAAATATTGTCCATTATACTTCCATGTTGAATCTCTTATCAAGAATATCTTGAAATATATGCCAAGTAGGGACAGAGTAACAAGTTCCTAGTGCTGTGCGTAGTTTTCCCCTAAAACATTTTTACATGACGACAATTCCATAAAAAGTAACCGGTGTTCAACTGTCGCGGCGTCACTCCGATACCAATAAGCAGAATCAATCCGAATTTGATATACAAGTCAAGGATGTCTCGCTATATCTGGATATCCTCTTGATACCAAGGCAAAATAGGACGCGTGTTAAAGCGTGTAATATAAAACGGCGTTTAATGATACACGCTTAAATGTTACTGATACAAGAAGTAACATGATCCTATTACCTATAGGCACATGCGGGTCATTGTTCCTGCTACGGTATACTTTAGAAATATTGTGGGATTGGGTTACGTACTCGGTATACAATGGGGAAAGGAAGTTTTGTATGCTAATGTACTTCAATTGTTAGATTGACATTTCAAGAGTAAGTTCTATTGCTTCGTCAATGGTTAATTCAATAATGCTGCACAAATAGCACGTATGAGATACAGAGTCATGTAGTGAAGAAAAACAAAGATTTATACATATAAATATTTATATATATATTATATATATGTACAAGTATGTATAAAGAAAGAACGGAAGAGACAGGGATTGTGTAACAGGGGAGAAGGGGGAGGAAGACAAAAGGAGGGAAACAACAAAATAATAACTTTGAAGGAGTAAGTACAGTAAAGTTGCATAATATTGATAATAATAATGATAATAATATGTTTTGTTTACCTACGGTTGCCTCGTTTCAGTATTGATACTGTACTCTTTGAGGGCCCTGCAATATAATCATATTATTCCCTGGCTTTAATCGACCTGCCTTGACTAGGCGCTCAAGCATTCAAGTAATTTCTGTTTCTACCGGGTACCCATTTACTAACCTGGGTGGATAATGTAAAGTGCAGATTAATATCTTGCCGTAGGAGATTATATCGCAAATTGCAAACTAGATTTTTGGATAAGGCATGATGGCTCAGTGGTAGAGCAGTGGTCCTGTAACCGAGAGGTCTCGGGTTCAAAACCAAGTCAATGCGCTCGTGCCCTTTGGCAAGGCATCAATCCTAATAACCGAGTCCCTCGGAGAGGACTTAAATCAGTCGGTTTCCTGGATTCCAACTCGCAAGTTTATTTATGCTTTCTTTGCAGTCAGGTAAACAATCATCACACATTATCGTGCCGCAGTGGGACTCGAACCGCGAACCCTTCGTTTCATAGTTCAGCGAGGTATCCACGAGACCACAACACCTCATGCTTATTCGACACGCATGTACAAGGGAACATACTAAGCAAAGAAAATATATACATGTAAATGAATATTGTTCGGGAGAAAGGTTGTTAATCCGGCCTATTTCTGATCACTGACAGAAAAATATAGGTAGCCTAAAGCAAGCTCCGATCAGATCACATGACGGTTAAATCAATACTTTCAAGGATATCCTTCATATTGTGTAAAAACAATGAGCATAGAAAATGTAAGCGATTCTACATTTGCCCTTTTGCATATACAATCTGCGTATTGAATGTACCTTTTCCTGACACTATACCCAAAGGTTAAATCAAATCCATTATATTTTTTAAATAATTTAACATTGAGTCTATTTATTGAATTTCTAAGTTCAAGGTCCTTCTGAAATGTTTGGACAATGTGAAAGAGAAACAGGGTGCCCGGCGAGGTGCATGTTGAATTCCCTATATACCGACTCCTTCAACTTGTGCATGACTTGTACCATTTTTCAGTTAGGTGCACAATAAATGTCATTATTTGCTTTCTTCCGGTATTGTAATCAGCATTTCTAATACAATATTTAAGCATTTATGTAAGCTGTGGATAGATCAAGGATAACTTCCTGCATTTGCTCATATTACTGTGACATCTGCGATTACAAAACAAGTTATTTAAACTTATGGCGCCATATTCTCCTTAAGTTAAATTAACGACGCTGCATGGTTTAAGCATATACTGTACGTAGTTATCGATGGTTTAAGCTTTTGTCCAGAAACGGGTTTAACAAAGGAATGTACTCTGAGGTCAACGTTTTCCTCTCTTAAACTTGACCTCAGCCCCGAGGTCAGGTTTATATGAATTAGAAGACGACGGACCATAAACCTATATAGTTACAAGGTCAAGGTTTTCCTTTCTTAAACTTGGCCCCGAGGTCAGGTTTATCTGAATTAGAAGACGACTGACCATAAACCTATATTTACAAGGTCAAGATCTGGGCTAAGATTTGCAGAAGATGGCGCTAGTCCATTTCTCTTCTGCATGAGTCATCTATTCACAATGCTGTTCAGTATATACTTAGATTCAGCGTCGAGTGGTACGACATACATGTTCCTGCGACGATGGCTCCGCGTTAATTTCCTGCACTGTTTTACCGAGTTCCTACCCAGTCCCAGACCCAAGACTATATCTAACCCTAACCTTAAACCAATTTCCGTGGTACGGTCAGCTTTCTGCCCTAGCCTTCAAGCAGACTCTGATTGGACCCAGGTTCGAACCTGGGTCATATTTCTCGGATGGTTTAAAGTCGGTCTAAGACGTAAATAACCATATCTCATTGATCGTAAACCCTCATTGATATGTATCTGCACACAGTGCCAATTTTTCTATAATAAAGGGTCGAAAGCATGCTTCTGAATAGCGTGGTTGATCCAAGAACTTTAAAGCGTGAACATGAAGTAGACTAGAAGATTATGTTTATATGCTAATATGGTAAACATTTTGTTTTGCTGTGTATATGCAATTATTAATTATCGTCTCGAGTTGTCTAATTCCCATGCAGAGCTCAAATGGTCTACCTCGCCATCTTACAGAGTATTACATTAAATTGTCATGGGGTGGCGCTCTTGCACTATAGGTCCATTGTATATTGTCATAATCATCTGAAAATTACGACAAAACAATAACCACTTTTATTTACACCCTATTATACAGACAACGTATTGACAATGTGTGAATGAGTGTGTACATTGTCTACGTCGACGTTGTTTTTTAGACAGGTCCAATTAAACACGGAGATAATTTTATTGGGGGGAGCCCTATAAAAGCACAATGTCTTGAATATAAAATGTATCAACTATATCTTTTGAAAGCTTTCCTTTAATATTGCCCTTTTGAAAACGAAATGGAAACATTATTTTATAACTTTTATCTAAAGAATTTCAATTATGGGGCAGCGGCGTAGCAAGGATTTGTCTTTTCAGTGGGGGGGGGGGGGGGGGGGGGGGGGGGGGGCACTAGTGGGTTACCATTTGTTAGTGGGAGGCACCGGAATTTCTTTTTTTGGTGAAGCGCGTTAATTCATTAGCTTATATCAAATATTTGGCAAGGGAACGTAGCGACCGAGCCCCCCCCCCCCCTCCCCCAGGTTATTTGGCGTATTAAAACTCGACATTTTGATGCATTATAGAGCTTATGCTTAGTTAGTCATTCTCTTTTTCTATGGGGGCACGTGCCCCACGCCCCCCCCCCCCCCCCCCGCGATACGTCGGTGTTATTTGGGTCTTTAAATAATTGTAAAAGAAGAGAAGGTGATGGAAAATAAAACATCGACAAAACATTTTATTAGGTTTTGAAATAACCAATAATGTATAATCTCAGAATAAATTAACTTACTTATCATGCATGTGGGTATTACCGCTTTGAATAAAGGCGTAGGTGAAAATTAAATTAATTAATTACGACTTCAGCCTAGATAAAACAGTAAATGCAAGTAAATAACACAGTTAATACAAGTGAAAAGCACCGTGAGCTAAGGATTGCCATTTGAGGATATTCGAAAATAATCAATACAGCTTTTGAGAAGGCAAATAAGAAGAAACGGTTTTACCACAACGGGAGGCTAAAGGAGTCGGCAGGTGGATGGCTTTGAAGCAGGTGACAATAAAAATCAAACTTGTATTAAATATAAAAAAATAACAAGTTCAAAGTTTTAAAGGATTACACTCGAACATGTCCTAGCCTTTTTGTTATCAGGAAAAGGTCTTTTGATACACAGTCTCGGTCAAAAAAGATTGTAGTATATACATATCGGAAAAGTGAAAATCGATAATTGTCTCTCTTGCCAGGTGGAATTCATTAATGCCGCGTTTTAAGAATCTCGTTTTCTTACTCTGTAAGCATGTAGGTTTACTTGTTTTGTCAAGACCGAAGAATATATATATACATATTCTATGGTTTTATAGTTCAGTTCAGAAAGTTTACTCTTTTTCAACAAAAACACAAATTTAAATGTATATAGGCAAGTCACAGTTTTCATGATCGAAAGACAATTTCAATGACGATGAGTACACGAATACCGAGTGAACAAAATGAATTAATAAGGTCGGAGTATTAATAGTAAACAAAGCAGTAATAATAAGAAGGAAGTAGGTGTTGTATTTAAGAAATGACCTGAAAGGCTCTTTTTCCATTTTGCGAATAGATTAGTTTATACCCCTGATCATGATTAACTTGATATATCTAGAGGACTGCTTTTACAGATCAGTTTATTTCGCTATTGCTGATGTGACTTGTGACTGTTGTTTTATTGCTCAAAAATACTTTTTATTTTATTTTTTAATCATTCCACTTCCTTCTTCTTCTCTCGGCACTTCTCTCTCTCCCCCCCTCCCCCTCTCCCAACCCCACCATCTCTTTCTCCCTACGTCTGCCCCCTCTCTGTCTGTTTTTCTCTCTCTATCTCTCTCTGCCTGTATGTCCCCCATCCGGTCTCTCTCTCTCTCTCTCTCTCTTTCTTTCTTTCTTTCTCTCTCTTTCTCTCTCTCTCTCCCGCTCCCCTCTTGCTCTCTCTCTCTCTCTCTCTCTCTCCTCCCCTCTTTCTCTCTCTCTCTCTCTCTCTCTCTATATATATATATATATATCTTTCTATCTCTGACTCTTTGCCTGTCTCTGTTCTCAGCGTTTAGGTCTATCTGCCACTCATTTTGTTGTGTATTGCCTCTCTACTTCTCTCTAAACACATTACCGTCTCATCAACAAGAAATGTATAATGAAATCACACACTCTGGCGGAGCAGAATACAGTATTGGTTTTGTTCGTTGTAATCGGTACAATCAATCAATAAAATGTCCTTGCTAAACGGTACATTATGATGTCTTTATACTTTCATTGTTGGATTTATTCAATGTTTCATTTTTTCATTTTTTCATTAATCATTCCGATAAAAGACCATTGTGTCGAGGGCGAACGATATCAATAATGCATTGATGATTACAAACGCAAATGAGCTGTTAAATGAGAGTGGGAACATAATAGCGCCGGTATCGGCTAGGCTCTGACGCTCATGGCGCTTTACACATATTACCCTGGTTGTAGTCGAGCTGCATAAGTATCTGGCGCTCAAACATTATCAGGTGCCCATTTACACTTGGGTTGAGAGTGGCAAATGTAGATTAACGTCTTGCCAAAGGACATTAGTGCCGCGGTGGGACTTGAACCCCGTACCTTGTGATCTGCAGTCCGGTGACTTATCCACTGGACCATATACATTTATCATGGTATACTCAATATTCTACTCGTGAAAAGAATGAAATGCAAGTTTAACTAAGACGAAGAGAGGAAGAGCGTGGAATAGAGAGGGAAAAAGTGAAAGAGAGGGAGAAGAGAGAAGGGGTAGAGAATAAATCCA
Organism: Strongylocentrotus droebachiensis; assembly: GCA_035222895.1. Lineage (NCBI taxonomy): Eukaryota > Metazoa > Echinodermata > Echinoidea > Camarodonta > Strongylocentrotidae > Strongylocentrotus > Strongylocentrotus droebachiensis. Next base: position 83,778 of record JAVYIG010007247.1, read on the forward strand.
GTTTAAACTGTGCGACTACGATGGTTGCGGCATCCGTTTCCTATCAAATATTTCTAATACCTCAATCGCACTGACGAGACCGGCAAGAAACCGACACAAAATCGAAACTAAAATAACGTTACTCCGAATCAGTCTGCAAGCACAGACTCTAATTTGACATTTTACCACAATTTCTATCAAGCCTTGAGCAGAGCCTACATCTGTCAGTATCTGGCTGTGTCAGAACAGAGCCTGTTCCTCTTGTATTCTTATATTGCAGACATTTTTAGGCACAAGGACAGACAAGGGTTTTTGCCTGCTAAGTAACCCCGAATAGCCAAAATGATGTCGGTTGTCGGTTCGTCTGGGGTCGGCTAGTCGGTTAGTCCGGAGAAGGTCATGTGGCGTGACAGGGGTATATCACCAATTTACTAATTGACGTGGATGACCAAAGTGTGAAATGTGTTATAGAAAGGCTCGTTCATGGAAAACGGAATGACGCATAGGACAGAAGGGTACAAAAGGAGAGTAATAGAGGGAAAAAGAGAGAAAGAGAGAGAGAGAAAGGGGGAGAGAGAAAAATATTAATGGTTGACTGAAATTTTGGTTCATCCAATACACCAGTTTACAGTTGTATCAGTGCCCATGCGCAGACAGTTGATCTCGGGTCACTGGCCCCGGAAGCGGGGTCAACGGCCCCGGAAGCGGGGCCAATAACGGTATTTATGGGTAAATTAAGATTGCGCCCATGCAAATGATGATGTGCGCGCACAACGCAGCGCGTAGGGCAGTGATATTATCAAAATTTGCATGGGCGCAATCCTAATTTACGCATAAATACATGACCTCTAGGTCATTGGCTTTGTTTAAAATGGCGCACACAACTGTAAACTGGTGTATTAATCGCAGTTGCACATAGGGCGGTAAAGAGGGTATGAGTGGATTAAGAGAAAATAAATAAAGAGAGAGAGAGAGTAAGAGAGAGAACGGAAGAGAGAAACAGAGAGCGATAGAGGAAAGGGTAAATGGTTTAATAACAAAATTCAATTAATCCAATTAATCACAAATAGGGCACATGGGACAGAAAAGGAGAGGAATATAGTGAAAAGAGGAGTGAAAGAGAGATAGAGGGAGGCAAAGAGAGAGAGAGAGAGAGAGAACGAGAGAGAGAGAGAAAGAGAGAGAGAGAGAGAGAGAGATTAATGAGTAATTTATAACATCACAGGGGCATAATCATTATTGTAATGAATTCGCAAAGAATAATCGATGCCATTATAAATGAATGATCTTAATGAAATGAAACAGGATAACAATATTACTAAGTAATTTTTTTTCCTATTAATTCTACATGTACATAGCCCAAAATAGGTATCTCGATTCTGAATACATAGGTAGGCCAACTCAGAGGAAAAACGAGCCTCTCTGAATTGAAAGTAGCATATTAACAACTATATTGCTTATATTTCTTAAGCAGTTTGATGACTTTTACCTTAGCTCAGCCTTGAATGACATTAAAATAACTTTTATATGTAAGGTTAATTCTACCCAACGTGATGTATACCACAAAAAGCTGGTGAAATTATTCACATATATGTTAACTTGTTCTCAAGGGCCTCTTCGTCGTTTTCTTATTCGTCTTCTTCTTCTAACTTTGTGCATACTTATTTTAAGAAATTTAATTATTATTTTGCCCATTTAAAAGCAAAAAATGTATATATTTTGACCCTAATTGGACCATACAGTAACTTATTTAAGTTGGGTACAAAAAATTGCCCACGGTGGGTTTGATACATAATTGTATTTGTACTGGGCAAACTCTCACCCATGGAACCAAATCCCAAGAGGCGAAAATGCTCTTTACAAACGGAATTATTACACAAATTTGCTGGAAATTGGATTGACTCGCGGTCAATTGGCTGTATCACTAGCAAGAAGTTTATCCTGTCAACATTTTCCGACATCAACAAATATAAATTTCCTCACAGAAATTGTAATGATATACTGACTTATCAAGTACAATAATGATACACTGTTGCCAACGGTGTCGATTTGTATCTGTGGTTGGGGGATGATAGGTGTCAAAATATTTTCGGCAATGGATCAAAGCAACCAAGAGGTAGAAGCGGGTGGCAGGCTGCACCTCCTCTCTTCCAAGTTATTAACTTTTTCAAGTCACCCTCAATAAAGATAACATTTCAGAGATTTTGGGACCCATGTGGGTCCCACGTGGGCTTGCTACCTGTGTTATTATCCTCTCAAGCGCGTAGCAAGGATTTTATTTTAGGGGGGGCGGTAGTGAGCGGTAGTGAATCACTTACAAGGCGCGCGAAGCGCGCTCCCTAGGGGGGTGGATGCAGGGAGGGGGTTTCCACCGTCCCGCGCAAAGCGCGGAAGCTTTGATGTTTCATTAAATTATTAGAGAAAGAAGACGATTCGTTGTAGGCGTACCGTTCTCGACTCTTAATCCTTGTTTGAATTAAGTTCCCCTTCCTCCGCGCGTAGCGCAGAAGCTCTGACGTTATTAAACAAAGAAGACGATTCGTAATTGTACCATTCTCAACTCTTAATCCTTGTCTGAATTCAGTTTCCCCCCCCCCCCCCTCCCGCGCGAAGCGCGGAAGCTTTGGCGTGTCATCAAATTATTAGAGAAAGGAGACGATTCGTTGTACCGTTCTCGACTCTTAATCCTTGTCTAAATTCAGTTTCTTTTGACGTTTCATTAAATTATTAAAGAAAGAAGACGATTCGTTGTACCATTCTCGACTCTTTATCCTTGTCTGAACTCCCGCGCGATGCACGGAAACTTTGACGTTTCATTAAATTATAAGAGAAAGAAGACGATTCGTTGTACCATTCTCGCCTCTTAATCATTGTCTGAATTCAGATTTTTTTTTTGCACTTTTGCGCCTCGCGCTAACATTTAGCTCGTTGCCTTTTGACGCTGCGACTTTGCATTTGGCGCACTGCATTTCTATGATGCTGTTGATTGAATAAATTGAATAAACTCATCAATTCCTGATGAAGCCGTATGAGCGAGAATTCAATTTATTCTTGTCTCATATACGGTTGTCTCATTTACGTATGTATTATGAAAATGAGATAGCAAAATGTGTATATTGATGGTCATCTTGCGAGTAATAACCATTAACTACTCTCATCGGGCTTTCATCATTAATTGTTCTCTTCATTTTTTTTTAATGGTGAATTATTGGGGGATGATTGTACAGGCCATCCCCCCACCTGAAATATTGGGGGGATATATCCCCCCACCCCCCCCCCCCCCCCCCGGGATCGACACCCATGACTGTTGCCCATAAAGTTGGAATAACATTTTCGCATCTCTTTTCATGTAATGATTGTGACATTGTGATATATTCTTTTTATTTGTCATTCCTGGTGGAATAATTTGATATCTTTTCAGAACTTTATTAATGTAACTTTATTGATCCATCCTTATTGATCAATAAATATCTAAGAAGATTTACAAAAAAGAATCGTTCTATCTAAATACATCATGTTGACACGATTAATTCCTGAAAAGAGGTAAGAAACATTTATTCTAATGTATGTGCAACTGCAGTGGTTTATATAAACTTATCAAACGAACCATCACCAACTCAATCGCTACATAAACACCAATGCAGTCAAAGAGGAACAAAATATACCACCAGTACTTATTATTTAAAGATGAAGTTGAGTTATTGTCCTGCGATTGCATTGTGAAAGAAACGTTGTGGAATCGATCAGAAAAGGTTGATCATCTAGCATATAAGTATTGGTGTGTATTGCAAGGTTCTGGAATCATCAAAATGATAAGAAATTTGGCCCAGTCTTGGTAAATTACAAGCACTGTACACAGAAAGATGTATATGGGACTACGCACACGTGCGCGACACGTGCGTTTATCTCTCACAGTCCAATAGATAAACTAATTTTCCAAATATATCAATTAGTAGGCGGTTTCCCGGCAAAATTGTTATCATTATGTATTAGTCAAAACATATTCTTTCACATGATTGGTAATAAAGAGCTTCTATTTCATTTTTTGAAATTGGGGCGTTTCCAATACTGGTCTTTACCTTTAAAGTAGTGGTGGTTAAATCATTTTGCTCATTATTTGTCCGTCCTTCGATCTCCGTCATTTCGGTATTTAAACAAACATTATTCAGTCATAATATTTCATCAGTATACAATTTGCTCAGTGATTGATAGTTTGATACCAGAGATGCGTTCCCTTTGTTTTCAAGATCCAATCCAGTCCTTGAGATTAACGGACAAATCTCGAAAGTGTTAGTTGGATCATGGTAGGGTCTACTTTTGGAATAGGCTACAAATCCTTTAATGTTTAAGTTATCAGGCTTTGACGGACGTATTCTCCATTGAATCCGTCTTGATTTTCTAAGATTCACCTTCACAAGGACGATGGTTATATTTTAATCCTAAACATAAAATTATAGTCAACATTTCCAAATCAAAAGTACACCGACTCGGCGGGGGTTTAGATATCGACTAGCCTGGATTTCAGACTAAGGTAGATTTATTTCCCTTTCGATGAAGAACCATTTGATCGTGTCTGAATATTATAGACTAACCTTCTCAACCTGTTTGATATGCAGTGAACGAGGGATATGCTTCTAAAGATTAATAAGTATTACTCTGCATGCCTTACTCAAATCGATTAATAATATTTTACTCTCGAATATCCTTGACTATGTTTGGCAGTTTATAGTAAACAGTAAAAAGGTAGAAAAAAAACATGTGTTGTCTTGAGTAGCCTGTATGCAAGGCGAAGTATTGATGAAAAGGGTAAATAATGTGATTGTCTTTTTTATTTGTTGATACCCAATCATGGATACCATGAATAGGTGACGTCACAATAGGTGCACTTTTCAACGAATCCAGTCAGATCATGGGATTAAAGCCGAAGAAATCGTTATCATTGTGCAAAACTATTCATGATTCAACTTATTCATTCAACTCGACTGCGCGACTATTAATTACATTCCCGAAAAGATAAGCTTTGAGCATTTGAGAAATACAAATATAAACATGCCAGCGTATATTGTTGTTTATAATTGTGCTATAAAAGGTGAAATTAAAGCACACTCTATCATTATTTAGCAGCGTCTGTGTAAGCCTAAACGTTGCGGATCATTGGATGACAAAACCCTGGGCGTCTGTAGGTCTGATATGCGTATCAGCATAATATAATCAAGTTAATCCCCCGTCGCATAACTCTTTAAAAGAAGTTTTTCAAAATATGATTAATGTGTTGGATTTGCGCTGGATCATTACTTCTATTTATGATTGATAATGACAGATGTTACGTGTTTGTGGGAATAAATATATTTCAGAAGAGTTAGTTTGATTCCTAAAATCTGCAAAGATTAATACAAAATCCTACATAGCGAAGTAATGTGGATCCGACCATTGAGAGGGGTGTGGGGGACTGGAACGATTTGGGGCGCTAGGTCTTACCCTGAAAATGCGAGTTTATGACGCAATATTATTGATTAAAGTAAAGATGAAGTCCACTCCGATATTAAGTTGGTTTTAATAGAAGCAGAGAATTGAGAGGAACAGATCGATGAAGTTTAACGAATTCCTACTAAAAATAAGAAAGTAATGCATTTTTAAACTCGCGATCAATCGAACACAAATTGGCAACACTGTGATGTATCTTTTGCACTGAACATGAAACTACATAAACTTCCATTTTCTTGCATGGTTACTAATGACGGAATAGATTTTTCGAATACAGGGGTTTGAATAGAAATAAATTTCCAATGATAATATTTAGGGTGCATGTATGAATTAAAATTTCCTTGAGGGAAAATACAAATGGTATTTCTGGTTCTACTAAAACCAATTTGATATCTGGGTTGACTTCCCCTTTAAGAGGGCGCAGAAAGTGCTCCAGTTTCCTCTCTTCTAGTACGTCCTTTCTTCTCCTTTTTCCATTTCTGTCCTTCATTCTGTTTTCTTTCTTTTCTACACCACTCGTTTGGAGAGGGGCAAGTGCCCCATACCCCCTCCCCCTCACATGCCCCCTGTATAAAGCTACGCCAGTCAGCCTACATCGTTCCGTACATGTAGATTCCCTCTCGTTTAACAAAGGATTTTCGTCACAATTCATGAGGTTGGAAGCGCAGTGATTGATGGGGGCTACTTGAAAGGTGTATGGGGATCAATCTCTATGCACCTGATGAAAATGGCGTAGCTACATGGGGGCTAAGGAGCACCAACCCCTCCCCTCTTCCATCGAATTGTGAAAAGAGAATAGAAGAAGGAGAGAAAGGTGCCAAACGTGGATTGATTGGAACAGGACAAGAAAAAAAAAGTGAAAGCACCATTCTCCAAATCCTCCCCCAATCTTGTCTGGTCAATTCGAAATAATCATTTTTTTTTAAACATCGTTTCAGAATTGTAAATATTACGAACCCGCCACCCCCATCCCCCTTGCCAGTTACCCTTCAATGACTGTGCCCACGCATATCCACTGACTGATAACATTCCTAAGTACTGTTGTTTGGTTGTTTTGTTTGATAATTGTATTTGTTGGTTTTGTTGGTTTACATCTGTTATGTTTGCTTTCGATTTGTCTTCTTCTGTTTTGTTGGTTTTTATCTGTTTTGCTTTTTTGCTTTTCATATAGATCTGAACGATTTCGTTTATTGCAAAATACAACTCCCTTTTACTGTTTTTCCTCAGTTAGTGTCCGAGATCAGAAAAACCCTGTTGCAAGTGTACTGTGTATAGTTGTCGTATTGTACCACTGTTGCATAAGAGGGCTAAATCCTGGGATCAAAAACGTGGTAAAGTCCGTAGTTCGCTTGAATAATTGCTGTTACTATTTCTTTTCGGAATTTGTAAGAAAAAAATAGTAGCTTCCAAGTGTCGTTTGACGATTAGTCGTATTGGTGTTTATTTCTTCTGCTTAGAGTCGAGGTAGGGTTATATCATATGTTTGTTGGCACCGACGCTTTAAAGGTAAAGACCAGTATTGGAAACGCCCCAATTTCAAAAAATGAAATGGAAGCTCTCATTACCAATCATGTGAAAGAATATGTTTTGACTAATACATGATGATACAAAATTTGCCGGGAAACCGCCTACTAATTCATATATTTGGTAAATTTGTTTCTCTCATGGTCTGTGAGAGATATAGGGTAGTCCCATATACATCTTTCTGTGTATAGTGCTTGTAACTTTACGAAGAATGGGCCAAATTTCTTATCATTTTGATGATTCCAGAACCTTGCAGATGTTAGATGCTAGATGATCAACCTTTTCTGATCGATTCCACAACGTTTCTTTCACAATGCAATCGCATGACCATAACTGGTCTTTACCTTTAACGATAAAGTTTAGTTACATGTATAGTCATTCGATTGCATTGTGAAAGAAACGGTGTGGAATCGATCAGAACAAGTTGATCATGTAGCATATAAGTATTGGTGTGTACTGCAAGGTTCTGGAATCATCAACATGATAACGAAATTTGGTCCAGTCTTGGTAAAAGTATCAAGTACTGTACACATAAAGATGAAACTACACAAACATGTGGCATAAAAATGAGCCCACATTTTTAAGCTGATACATGTCATATTTAGAATTATGAAGGCATTTGAAGAGCCATGCTTTTCAGGGAAATTTTTTTCTCTGATGCTCTTCCGCTTTTGCATAATGACAATGAAAACGCTTGCAAATTATCTTTCACCTCTCCCCAGAATTCAACCTTCTCTTTAAGCATGAATTCGGAGGCAGAGCTAGGGACTCGGTTATTGAGCATTGACTTGATTTCCAAGTCGACACGTCGCGGTTACGAGACGACTAACGATTTATTTCAACTTCGGTGATCTTCAATCAGAAAAATTGTGCAAACAATTCCCATCAATTCCCATCAAGTTTACCAATACATGTGTATGCAGAGTTGACTTTTCTTTGCGTGAGATATCAAACAAGCAAAACAATAGATACATTGTAGTAATGACAATGAAATCAGCTTGATACATGTGCGTGCAGCGTTTATTATTCTTTGAGTGATTTGTCAACAAACAAAACAATAGATACATTGAAATAATGACATTGAAATTGGCTTTTAATACAAATTGTATATTCAGCACATTCATAGTCAAGTTCAGGTTCATTTTTGGGAAAAAGTCTCCTGATGTGTGTGGCAAGTATCATTCAGAAAGAAATCTATTGCAAACAAGAAATTTGACGGAAATATTGACTTTTGGACCGCAAAACAAGAATATTTTTTTACATCATACCCGTGCTTTGGGTTGTTCTACCTGCCAGCTACATATGTTTGAGGAAGAGAATAAAGCGAAATTTGAGACTCCTCCGAAATAAGATTTGTTTTTCACAGAACTATTTACCAAAGGTGGATATTCACTGGCGTGTTCCCCTCCCAGCCCCCCCCCCCCCCTCCCCCTTGTTCAACGTTGAAAAGGGTAACAGATGGATAGGGACAAAATGAACGGGAGACGGAAAATGAAACGAAAAAAAATCAGATGACATAACTTCTAGCTCCCACACGCTCCCCCACACACTCACTTGCATATTACATCTACGAGGAACACCGCCCCGTACAATCGGTGACCTCCACTCATGACTAGACATTATACAAGATCATTTGGCGAGGATTATCTGTTCACGCGCGCATGCATGTGCTATTTACATTGTAATGCATCATGACTGCTCTCAAGGAATGTTTGAAATAATCCCGTTTTATGAAC
>JAVYIG010007247.1:97500-105096 GCA_035222895.1 Strongylocentrotus droebachiensis
CCTATATATATAACAAAGAATGCAATTTGGATAATTCGCCGTCACGGTAATATACAAATAATAATTAAAAGCAATGAAAATAAAAAACCTTGAGAGTTCGTATATATATATATATATATTTGTATAATATACATACATAAAAAATATATATATAGCGTGTGTGTGGCCAGTATATATATATATAATGTGTGTGTGCGTGTGTGCGTATGTGTGTGAATGTGTGATTGTGCGTGAGCGTGTGCATGTATGAGAGAGAGAGAGAAAGCAGTGTGAACACACACTCAGTGATATATTTAAACAGTTAACAACTAAAATATTGATACCCTAACGAAGTTTTGTAAATTGTTAAGTTCATGTATGTGAAAAATTGATTGTCCCGATTTATGTTTCTTGAGAATTTGACATGAAGGTTTCCATCTAAAATTATTAAACCAATACCATTATATTCAACAAGACTACCTTTCATGCTTGAGTTTCGAGAAGAAAAAAAACAAACATCAAATTTACATTGTTAACATTGTTCATTTAGTTGTTAACTGTATATATGTATATTTTTACATTGAGTTCTTAAGGTTTTTCTGGGCATGCACAGATGAATACGCCTCTATACGCTTGCATCATCGGGGTTGATTGTGAATTGAAGGCAATTAGATTTCCGGCATGCATACATTAGAGAGTGAATGACGCCACAAATGCTCCTCCGCTGACACGGTTCACTACGGATCGGACCGTATAGAGCGAAGTAATTAGTGTCGGACTATGAATAATGAATCAGTAAAATAACAATCACCATCATATGTCATTTTAATAGGCAATTATGGGGTGTTCATTCTTCACCCATTACGAGGTAAACCCGGTTTTCTTTCATTGCATTTCACTCGAGTTCATCTCATATTATTTAGTAAGAGTATGTATTATCATTATAACGACAAAACTTCGGCGTATACAAATACTTTCAACCGACTACATTACATTGTAAATGTAGACCATATAATAATGCATTAATGAAATTATGAAATGTATTAGTTATGGATATGTATAGACAAAATCAGTGTTACATAATTGGCCTTCAAAATAACATTTTCGAAAATGCACTGGCCGTCTATCATACGCAAGTCTCGGCCGTATTTGTTTGTTTGTTGTTTGTCTAAATTTCAATTTTGCGTTCAAAAACGTAATACAAAATAGTTGAATATTAAAGTAAAATATGTAAACACATTTTCAAACATTAACAAGCGACTTTTAAACACTTTTTAAATTATATATGTATGAACAATTAACATTTTAGAATGAACAGAATTTGTGAACGCAGGAGTTGCTGGATGTCAATGGCGCGTCAAAGTAGAAAAGGCGACTTGGAGCCAGGGGCTGCGATTTCGTTTTAGGGGGGGGGGGGCGAAATGCGAAGGACGTGGGACCAACGTGAACGAGAGGGGCGAAGCTAGGTGACAGAAGTGACTACCCTCTCACAGGTTTTTTTTTTTTTTTTTTTTTTTTAAACAGATTTTCTACAATATTAACTTATACATTTTGAAGGATATTATGCGAGGAAGCGAAGCGGCTGGGCGAGAAGAATGATATACACTAAAAAACAAAAATCTAAATGACAAGTTGAACAATAATATAATTCCAGCAAGAATGCATAAATGCGTGAGTATATTTCATTTTATCTGTAGTGGGTATACTGGAAGTTCAAAGCTTTGGTATTGTTCATTCAATTCAATTCGATTCAATAATTGTTTATTATGTAATTTCAATATACATGCATCATAATTGTCATTTTACATGAAAAGCAGCAGAAGCTGGATTATTCATGGGGATAACATAGATAATTATTAACATTTTTGTTATCCCTCCACTTCATTTGATGGTATCATTTTGTACACTTTAATTTCATGTTTAGTGGAAAAAATAAATTCATTTCAATTCAATTCAGATAAGATGAGAACGAAATGAAAAAAAAGTAAGAGAAGACGAGAGAGCCCCCCCCCCCCCACACACACACACAAGCACACCCTTATTCTCTCTCTCTCTCTCTCTCCCTCTCTGTTTCTCTCTCTCTCTATATATATAATACCTGTTATACCTCATATTGTTTCAATAATGCGTCCAAATTCTGACCTGACTCTGACCTTCTTTGAATTCTGTTGACCGTAAAACACCTGTATAGATCTTACTGGTATATTACGTAATGGTTATGATCGTGTTCACCTTCACTCTCTCTCTCTCTCTCTCTCTCTCTCACCATGTATCGTAAATCATGTAAATGTCGTCAGTTTAAATGAATAATATGCAAGGGGGTAAAATAGTTGTTAATAATCAATACAGTTCCTGAAGTACATATCAGAAGTTATATGCAAGGAGCTACACTGTTTATATCATTAAAGTGTAAACTCTTTTTTTCTCTCTTTACGTCTCTCACCCTATTCGCGTTGTATAGCTCACTGCTGTGAGTGAACCCGTAAGAGGCCATAAAAAGGAATAGATCATACTGGTATATTACACAATGAATGGTTTTATTCACCATACCTTTATAGATCTTCTATATGCATCCAGCCCTTGTGTGTCTCTCTCCCTTTTCCCTGTCTGACTATCTCTCTCTCTCTCTCTCTCTCTCTCTCTCTCTCTCTCTCACTGTGTCTCCAACATACACTCACTTTACCTCCGCCCACCTCTCTCTCTCTCTCTCTGTCTCTCACTCTTTCTCTCTCTCTGTCTCTCTCTGTCTCCCTCTCTCTCTCTCTATCTATGAATCTCTCTTTCCCTTTTATAAGAAAAGTCCTGATAATAAAACGACCATAAAAACACTAACGAGAAATGAACTAAAGAGCAACTATGCAGTGTGCACCACAGAATTATTTTCGAATGACGTAATCCGGCATTCCAATACTCACACATTTCTATAGGTGATGAACAAGGCTCCAAAAATGTCATAAGGCTAACTTCTCGAAAGCCTTTGCGATCGTGTTCGGAGACTTTTATAGCGACCGAGGAACATTGTGATAAACAAGCTCTCGTCATTGAATTTATTTGTCAACAAAAAATATTCTCCGAGTATTTACTGGGCAAGGCACTAGTTTGATGTTACCATGTTAAGACTAATAGATAATCTTTGCTCGTTGAGACTACCTTCCGACATTAATTACAAAAAATCACTCCATCTGAATTTTTATAGGCAATATTTTACCCTTACTTTCCTCTAAAGTTTGGATAAGATCAGTACCTGATAGCAATTACGTTATACAGTGTGAGTCCAAAAAAAGTTTAGACCTAGAAAATTGCTTTTTGAAAATCATCTATGATCAGTAAATTAGTATACATGTTATGAAAGAGTGTTTTATCCCGACTCATTTGGTATCATTTGTGTGTGGTATATTTTCACGCTTGGATGAACAGGAGATATTGTTTAAGAGAGTGCAAAAATCGACTTGTGCCAAAGTATTACATGTGATGTTTGAATAAAACAATTGGACTTTGGGTATTAATTCGGTCTTTGCAGATCCATATAACATCCCTAACAAAATAAATAATGCCACACATTTGACAATTTTCTGAGTGTAAACTTTTTTTGACTCATACGGTATAATCATATTCTAATCATCAAATAGTAGTATCTTTCTATATGATCTGGTCCTTTTTCCCCCAATAAACAGGCGTGAAGGTATGACACTGCGCAATGAATACATGGACATGGAATTTGTTTTTCCTACAAGCGAATTCGACAAAGCTAACAAGGTAAATATTTGGATGGCCTGTTTAACACGCAAGAACTACTCGAAATAAAATAACACCTTTACGGTGAGGTGTTTCTGAAAAAGGAATACAGCGAAGAACATGGTGTATGGTTCGTATTTTTCTAAATCACCGTGCAATCACAATTGATGGAATGACTTTTTGGCTTTTAGCAAAAGTAGAGAAGTTATAATACGGTATCTGTATCTACTGTATACAGTCTTCACTGATGGTAAATAGAAGGACGTAAAAGGTGTAAATAAGCTACATAAAATTACCAACATGTGTGAGAGTTGTGATGATATCATTATTATTAGTAGTAGTGGTGGTGATGGTATTAGTTGTAGCAGTAGTAGTAGAAGTAGTAGTAGTAGTAGTATTAGTAGTAGTAGTAGTAGAAGTAGTAGTAGTAGAAGAGTAGTAGTAGAGAGTAGCAGTAGCAGTAGCAGTAGTAGTAGTAGTAGTAGTAGTAGTAGTAGTAGTAGTAGTAGTTCTCAGTGGGAATGATAATTATCATGTACACCCATTATAAAGTTGGGTAGGGGATCCCATCGTCATTCTCGAACAAGATCCCCCCTCTCTCTCTCTCTCTCTCTCTCTCTCTCTCTCTCTCTCTCTCGTTATCTCACTCTCTCTCTCTCTCTCTCTCTTCATCTCTTTCTCTCTGTCTCTCTCCTTTCCTAAATAAGCCAGTAGACTATTTAGAGATTGTACTCTACAACTAAACACCTCGGCATTGGAGAGTTTAACAACGTCTGGAAATCTACTAAAGATTCACGATCGACTTAAATGCAATTCTTCTTAAAGGATTTAAGGGAGCTTAATGTTCTTTAAAGGGAAAGTTATTACAGCCGCTCGAAAGCTCGAGAACAAAAAGCACAATATGGCTCCCGACAAAGGTTAATGTCCGCCGCTGATTCCAGTTACAAGCGATGTGTCATTAAGATTGCGTCAATAATCAATATCTGCGCCAATTAACCCTGTGAAAGCAATCCGTTCATGCATGCGTCAGTGTAAAAAGGTCCATTTTATTGTCGCCCCAAGGCCTCCAAGCTATGGGACATAGATATATAGATATTGCGTCAGTTGACAGTTAGTCATTGAAATGTCTGCGCTTTTTCATTTTTTGTGTAATTTCACTTTCGCATGACACGTCAATGATCACAACGGAGTTTCTTGTCCGATACTACAAGTTGCACAAGAGGCGTAATTTCGATTGCGTCAAAACCTGCGCCAATTAAGCATGTGGAAGCTTTGAGTCCATGAAGCGTCAGTGCCCAGGAAGTCATTCAAATGTCTACGTTTTTCATTTACAGTCATGCACTTATTGTGTAATATCTGTCTTGCATGGAGCGTCAATGCTCGCGGCTTTCATTGACGCAGTCATATATACATCATGAATATGACATCGTGTGCTTAAGCAGAGAACAGGTTTTCGGGTGAGGAAAAGCATTTTTTTTTCTCTCACGAAGTGTATATGTCATTTGAATAAATTTGCCATATGATGTTTCAAGAATTGAATTCCCTCTCTCGGGGCGAAAGTCAAGTATTTATCGTTAATCCAAGGAGATCCATTAATCTTTCTCCTTACATAAATGTACGGAGCATGTTTGTTACTAACGACAAAAAATAGTACCCATAATCAGAATCAATCGACAGTGTCCTCCAATCAATGAATGCAAGGTGTTTTTGTTAACGTTCTTAAGAAGAGATTAGGGGCGTTATCTTTGGATTATGTGATTGTATGACTTTTTACACTAAAGAATGGTCCAACTGATCCAGCTATCAATGGACTATTGAATAAGAAAAGGACGAGCAAATCAAGGAAAACGACGAGATCAACTTAATGGGTGGATTTACGTGTACGCTACGTCACTAATAATAGGAATATATTATATAAGTTGGTCTAGTGGTACAGGAGCTCTCTGTATTCACCTACAAACTGACTCTGAAGGACTCCGGTTCAAACCTGAGTCACACGTTTCGGATGGTGACGTTAAAAGTCGGTCCCAATTAAGACGTACACAATTATATCGGATTGATACACGTCTGTACAAGAAAAAAGAGACACACGAATCCAGGTAAGGGATGAAAACATAATCACCCTCTGGCCTCGCCCTTTTGAAAGACAACAAAGTCATTCCATTTATCATGTATCATTTATCATTGTTCAATCATTTGTTATTGTTTATTTGTATTATTCATGATTGCCTGATGTATTTACAATGTACCTGTTTATTTCGTGATTATTTGTCACTCCCTTTTAGTTAGTTAGGCATGTAAGTTGTATATCTGTTCCAATTATATGGTAGTTGTGGGTTTGTTTTAGTTGTTTATATTTTGATGATGTGATATAACAATGATTAAATTGGATTTGATCTGATTGGGACTACCGCACAAACACACTTACACGTTTTCCACACTGGCGATTCCAAATCAAACGATCAATCCAGATTGCAAATAAAAACTCACCTTTGTTTTCTGCAACCAGTCACGCAAACATCAACCCTCAAATGCGGAAATCACCTTCCCGAAGCAACCCGGGTGTACCACTAAAGCGTTTCGATGGCGCCTCCGTGCAATGCACTAAGTGCAAGCAATGTGATGTCCTCGATTAACTGGGGATATTCCTCGTTGTGTCACTCCTGCGTAGAAAAGGTCTCCTTAGATTACAATCTTTCGTTGGATTTATTTTCCTGCAAGGTCTCCATCCACGACTGGATATCCGACTCTTCTTTAAGTCCTATTGCATATACCACAATGACTCTCTTAATGCTACTGCGTTGTATAACAGTGTAGGGTATATGAATGGTGGTAAACACCGCACCGTACCATCAAATACCGTGCACTTAGGTGCGTGCATTCTACCGTGTTAAGGCGACTCGTAGAAAAAGGCATATTTTCCCCAAAATCGTCCACTTCTATTATTCAATGTCATCAGTAACACGGTTAGTGACTCCATACAAAACAACCAGGGTTTTATTTGACTATTTCTTTTTCACCTTTAGAAAGGTAGCCTATGGTAGAGCGAAGGTGCATTCATGCAAAATCTGTTCCTCCTTAAAGGGGGGTATCTCACTGAGCGGCAGATGCTTGCGAACGTAGCGAAGTTGGGGTTTCGCCAGGGTTTCTAAAAGGTTGCAAGAAAGTTCATCAACAGTTTTCATTGTCGCAAACAGTTTTTCTTGTCGTTCTGGGAATTTAGTTTTCCGCAAACAGTTGCAAGTATTTGCAAAACAGTCGTAAGCGTCAAACCTTTGCAAACGGTTTTAAACAGAGTCGCTGAAGTTATTGTTGATTCGCCAATGCTAGCGACCACGTGACTAAATGGTTCCTATATAAAATCGACCCATTGAGTACCAGGAGTTAGCAAAAGGTCCCAAACATTCACAAATAGTGGCAAAGGATTGGCTAAAAGTTGCTTATCCTCGCAAAAACTGTTGCTAACATTTGCTTACAGTCGCTAATAGTCGCGAACTGCCTTTCGCAAACACTTTCGCGAACATTCGCTCAAATGTTGCTAATTGTTGCTAAAAGTCGCTAAATGTCACAGAGGCGAACCCAAAATTCGCAACGTTCGTATAGGCATTCGCAGCTCAGTGAGATACCCCCTTTGTGTCTTCCCTCTCTCTCTCTCACTCTCTCTCTCTTTCTCTATATAGTTCTTCCCATCTCTTCACTACTATCCATGTTGAATCAATGAAGTTTTACAACAAATAATTCGTGAGAAAAAGAAATTTCTAGATATCTCCTTTTCTTCCTTTTATTTTCACCTCATCCTCACTCTCCTCCTCCTTCTCTTCTTCCTCTTCTTCTTTTTCCTTTTTCTTCTTCTTCCTTTACTCTCTTTCTCTCGGTAAATTT
>JAVYIG010007248.1:0-105061 GCA_035222895.1 Strongylocentrotus droebachiensis
ATTCTTCCGCCTTTCTCTGAAAACAAACTACCATTATAATATATTTTCCTACTAACAATATACACAATTATTTAACTTCATTTATGCCAAGTGAATGCACCCATGGCACTGTTTAACCAATGCGCTAATAAAATGATGAATGTTTATCTTAAATTTAGACATAAGACTTTTACATAAACATATGCACTTTTTGAAAGCTAGATTTTAAAAAGAATTGAAAAAAAATGGTTTATTGTGGTTTTCTTTTATAAATTTTTCAATCTACATAAACTTAAAAACAGTTCTACACTGTCGCTCATATAGGTGGAATATTTTTGTTTTACCTCAATTCATGGAATTATTTTAAAAATAATTAAACAATTATATAGATCTAGATAAAAGTATAGGGAGCAGTTCTCATAAATTAAAAAAAAAAAAAAATGCAATAATTTTCCAATGATTTATTGCATTTTACCCCGGTTCCCAACATAAAATAATCATCTGTGTGCCCATGCCTTGAGCCATAATGCATGGCCATCCAGAGCGCCGTTTCATAAACTTCTTCTCAATAACAATTTACCCTAATAAGCTACTGAAATCGTTACATTTAAATTGTTGGCGGTGTGGTGATTTGTAAAAGAATTGCGACACTTGTCAAAGACTTTGTGAAACAGCTAAGGCCTAGAACCCGTACTATTTCGTTCTGTACCATCGCAAGAGTGGTCGAGTAGCCAAAATATATATACCACAGTCTTTCTATTTCAATGGTTTGTTATAGATTTACAATACCCTTACGAAAGCGGACACTTTATTTATTTTTTTTGGTCTTGAATTTTGAAAATTTGACATTTTGCTCCGTTGGGGGGGGGGGGGGGTAAGGTCACCTTTCTTAGGTCAGCCATGGGGGTAATTTTTTTTTTTTTTTTTTTTTTTTTTAAATAATTAAAAAAAAAAAAAAAATCCAAAGGGGGGGGGGGGGGGGGGGGGGTTTACACACATAAAAATACCAAAGGGGGGGGGGGGGGTTAACCCCCCAAACCCTACCCCTGCGTACGCGCCTGCATGAAACTAATGTAACACAATCACTAACTAAAATAATGAAAACATTTTTGTAACTTCGTTTGTATCGAATTTCTTTTGATTACTTTTTATATTGAGATAGGTGCGAATTTCCACCTTTAATTCTTTTATCAAATATACAGCATGTATCCTGTGCTTTTCACTTCCAAAAAATTCTCTAATATAGTTTCTATAGATAATAAACTGAGCGAAGTTTAAAATAAGATTGACAAGATTCATTTCTCTTCTCTCTATTTCATGACCTATTAAAAGAATTTCTTAGTTCAAAAAGATTTTAAAATTAAACAAAGTATCGATTAATTTTGATACAATCTTCCAAAAAAGCGAAGCCTTCTTGCAAGCCAGGAGAAGGTGGTTAGTTGTATCTGGGATCTTACATATATCACATAGATTATTATTTTTAATCTTCCATTTACATAAATTGTCTTTACTGGGCAATATTCTATGAATATATTTAAAATTGAACTGCTTAATTCTGTTGTCATTTATAAAGTAAAATGTATAATGGAGCACCGTTTTCCAGTTAAAGTCATTAGGTTAATCAAAATAAGCGTTCCAAAAATAAATGCACGGCAGATCCTGTCTATTTTTTTCTAACATCAAATTATAATAGTGTTTGGCTTTCATGACCGCTACATCAATGGAGTCACCTGTTACTATTTATATTGTACTGGATTCCACTGCAGACGGTGGATTATTTACATATTGTAACCTATTACGTAACTTCTGCAACCAACAATTCGGGAATGCACTTTTTAACTTTGCCAATTTGACGGCAGAAAGTAATTCATTTTCTTGAAAATTAATACAAATAGAATCAACTTCTTTCCAGATACCGTTTACTAAGACTTGTTTCACTTTAAAAATATTGTTTCTCATCCAGTTTGGAAAATACAATAACTCATTCATATCTTTAATATTGCTATTATACCAAATCCTTTCATTTTCAATATCTGTTACTTTAAACATATCAATATATTTTAATTCAGCCCAAGAACAAAACATGTCAACATAAAAGTTAGGCAACTGTTTTTTTCTACAAATACGATACATATCGCTCTTTTTGCAATTAAAATGCAAACAAAGTGGCAAATCCCCAATTTTCTTGATCCAATATTTAAACAAAAAGAAAATCAAAGTATGGATTTGAAACGGTAAGGAGAATTTTTTAACCCTTTATCGAAATATCAAAAAAATTACTAGATTTTGTTCGTTCTCTCTCTCTTCTCTCTCTCTCTCTCTCTCTCTCTCTCTCTTGTTCTCTCTCTCTTTCTCTCTCATAACTCCCTCCCCACGCTCCCTCTGTAATATGATTATGAATCTGACGAAAATGGAACACTTTTATTTCGGAAGGTTGTACCTAATGGTTATATGGTGGTTCATAATTATATGCCTAAATACGTTTTGAAATTCAGTGGTAATGAAAGTGAATGGGTTATTGATATTATAAGCGTCATGCATGGCAGAACAAAACACGAGGCAATATTTGTAGTCTAAGTTTGCTATTCAGGTTTTGACAGACTCATGGCAATACAAAAATTGACCTTCGTACCGTCTGGTTTTTCTATAATGACCGCGATACATGAACTTGCATTGCCTTAATATACCCCCCAAACACACACACTTGGAAGATATTTGACATTCAGATAGCACATGATGTTGTAAAATATGAGCTCAGCACTTAAGCAATTGCGCCTCTTCTATATATTCATTTAATCTGACCCCAATAACTTACGATTCTCACGCTTTGCCTTTTTATCCAATTATTCCATCGTAGGCTTATAGTGGTATGTAGGAAAACTCTGATTCAGTGGTGTGGAGGATATTCATGTATGAGCTAGGGCCTACATTTAATCCACTCAGTAGGATATAATTATATATTATTGTGTTAATGCCCCATATACACTACCGCCATATCACACTACCTTTTAGTTCATCAAAGTTTGATATTGAAATATCCTGGTAACTATATCGCCTTAACATATTGATTATTCGAGTCAATGCCGAACTTTAACCTATTGTGCACATCATCGTTGAGAGTAAATTAATTAGTGTCATGTATTCTATGGAGACGATGCGTACGTTGCGAAGCTTCCCGGTGTCATGGTAACCAATAAATATTACTTTAGAAGGGGTCTATTTCCTCTATAGAAAATTAATAGGATAACTGTGCGTCTATTGCAACGAAACAATGACAAAGCTATTCACTCATCCAGTGTACGGTATTAGTCTTGTGCTGCATGCACAGAGAGAGAGAGAGAGAGAGAGAGAGAGAGAAAGGGAGAGAGAGAACGAAGGAGAGCAAGAAAAAGAGAGAAAGAGAAATAGAGAGAGGGGGAGAGAGAGATAAAGAGAGCGCAACAGTTTGTCATACTACAGCGTCGACTGACGTATTATCTTGGACACGGCAGATAGAACCTAAAGCATGCAACCAATGTATATATGCAGCTCAGTAACATATTTATAAACCTTGTCTATTGGACTCTTGGGTGATAATATAAGGCTTTGGTGGACAGCTGTATAGCTTCTGAATTAAGAAGACGAGGAGTCTGCAGTAGATAGATCAACAATAAATTGTGGATATATTTCTAACATCGGAAGGAGAATTGTGACATTATAAATGCGGTGAGTATATCATTATCGTGCTTATATTGTTTGATATATAGTAGGCCATGATGGTGTTTCAGACGCGTACGCAGGGGGGGGGGGGGTTTTGGGGTGAAACCCCCCCCCCCTCGAGTTTTTTTTATGTGTATGTTTTGTGTATGTTTTTAGTGAAAACCCCCCCTTTTGATTTTGTTTTTTTATTAAATAAAAAAAAAAAAAAAAAAAAAAAAAATTATGCCAATGGCTGACCTAAAAAAGGTGACCTTACCCCCCCCCCCCCCCCACTGAGCGACTTTTCGGCTGGCTGAGTCGTTGCGATTTTTTTTGGACTCCCCCCCCCCCCCCAAAAAAAAAAAAAAAAAGTGTCCGCTTGCCCCTAGACCCCACGCCAATTTATGGTACGTTCTATCTGATCGTAAATAATTTAGCCTCCCCCCACCCACTTTGAAAAACGTTCAGCGGGGGCCTACATGTAAGAGTGAGGTGATGCATATTTTTTTTCTGCCCCTACCCCAAACATTTTTGCTCATTACGCCATTGCTGGTCACCATTACGTACCAATATTTGGCACGTGCCCCCCAAAGACCCCTTTTTTGCCCTCGATCGATTACATGTATGTGCTCCCCAAACATCAAACTCTGGCTACGTGCCTGTATCTAGGTAGTAACTTGTCTATAATCATTGCGACTTAACTGGTTTGTCCAGAATCTGGTAGATTTATTTTGTGATCTCCACTACACCGTACCAGCGCAAATATTCATATATACAAATATTAATATGCATTATGCAGCGCTAGGATGGCAAGGTTAGGAAAAAAAAAGACGCGGCCTGATTATTTTAGAACAGCCCCCCCCCCCCTCCCGAACTTAGGGAATATCTCCCAAATGTAAATTGAGATACTGAAACCTGCCATAGAACTGGATAAATTATCGTATGATTTTGACAAATTACATTTTTTGTAGAATAAGAGAATGCCCATGTAAGGATTCGAAAAGTTATGATATGCTATATGATTAATTTTTTTTAACATACGTTTGCTGGGACCAGCCACTTAATTAGCAGCACAAGTCCATTTCCCCTCGCTGTATATCTTTTAAACCCTTCCTCTTTTAAGCTTTTTCTCTGTGCCTTTCTATCTCACTCTCCATTTTCTCTACCATGTCGGTCTATTCTCATCAGCATTTCCACTCTTTCCATTTCTTGCTCTCACTCCTATTGTTTTACATCGTAATCGGTATCATCCTCTATCGTTCTCTCAACGTCTTACTCGTTCTTGTCACCAGCACGTCAACATCAACATGGTAAATAAAGACACAAGACACGGTTTCAGTCACTGTTTATGCTGTTGCTTCTCGTGGTTTTATCTTTTTTTTAGTTACAGTGACTATTCAATTTTCTTGCTTCTCATGGTTTTTTCTTTTTAGTCAGTTACAATAACAAACAAAAGACATATTTACAAGACATATAACATCATATAATACACATGAGCGAACAGGTTGAGATGAAGGATCGGTTTTGTCACACTGCTACCATTCCCATCTGATTGCATGTGTATAGACAAGCCATGGTGTGATTGTATCCCCAAACAAAAGATGACGCAGGAACGCCCGATCCAAGTCACGATCAGCCTCTACCACCCGTCGGTTAAAATGCACAAATTCGGCTTGTTGAGGAGAAAGAGGAGTGTGTATGAGTGTGTGTTGGTGCTATGTCAGGAACAAAGCACCACCACACACTCACTCGCACTGCCATCTCTCTCTCCAACAAACCGAACAAGTGCAAGATAACTGACGAATGAAAGAAGCTGAAAGTTTCCCAAACCGAGCGCCTCCCATGTATCCTACGTCATCAATTGCTAGGAGATAAATCACACCATGACTACTCTACACACACGCAATCAGACGGGAGTGGTACCAATGTCACGAAATAATAATGATAATAATAACATTAATTAATACTCAAAGGGACATGCTATCCTGTAATGTGTTATGCGCTATAGAAGAACTGAGTATTATTATTATTATTATTATTATTAATACAATAAACAAAATAAAGCTATGAGAGACAATAGACACTATAATGACAAGGGCTTAATACCCTACAGATGTTAGAGTTCTTCTCATCTCAACCCAACAGACCCCTCTTACCAAATCATGGAATTCGATGTCACTAGCACAGGCATCTTCAGAAAAGAAGAAGTAAACAGCTCTGCGTTTGGTCACAACCAGACGCATCAACAAAGATTTATCTAGTTGGGATCAAACGCAGAGTTTGTTCTTCCGCCATTCTGAAGGAGAAGCCTGTCCCAGGGATATCGGAGAACATGACTAGATCTTAAAGCTGTTTGGTTGAAATGAGAATGCAACCCAACATAGTTAATATCAATAATAATATCAATGTTTATGATGATGATGATGATGATAATAATACTACTACTAATAATAAGTAATATCAATTATAATAATCTTACCAATAACAATAATTATTTAAAGGATAATGGAATAATTATATTAAAATATTAATTATAATACTCTTAACAATAATAATAATTATTTAAAGGATAATGGAATAATTATATTAAAATATTAATTATAATAGTCTTAACAAAAATAATAACTATATTAAATATTAATTATTATAATCTTAACAATAATAATAATTATTTAAAGGAAAACGGAAAATACTAATAATAAAAGGAACAACAATAATAATGTAAATACTAATGATAACTAATAGTAATTATAATAATCTTAATAAAAATAAAACCATCATCATCGTCATAAAACATTAATAATTGATAAAAGTTTCATCCCACTCAGCTAAAGGTAATGCACAGTGTCAGTATCACCCACTAATTTGACGGACAAATAAAATTACATCCCTCCCTTCCTCCCCTCCTGGCTGGGCCGAGGAATCAGCTAAGTGAGCGACTATCACCGAGGCTTGTTGAATACCTCACCATCTAGCACAATCTTAAAGCCCCACTGCTACTTGCTCCCTTTATATATAAAACAATGCCTAATCGGTGACCATTGGTCCCCCATGATCCTCTTTTTCTTATGTTATTTGAGAGCTGAGTTGATGAGATGGCCACCTGTCTGTGACCACCCTGGGTGGTCTAATCTCTCCTAGCCAAACTAGTAGACGGCCTTTAAAGGAGATGCGGTGGATCAACACATGACATGTCTACCTACAATGTCTAGAAATGAACATGCAGCTTCCATTGCAGTAGCACAGTCCATACTGTATAGCATGTTGTAGAGTGTGTACCAGCAAGGTTCTAATGAGGCACCACTTAACTGTTGTATGAGATGGTGCATTTGCTTTATAGCTGAGCTCTCTAACTTTGAGCTCAAGCTGCTCACTTTAGATAAAATAATAAGGAGAATCACTAAAGAATTCACCACTCGACCCTAAGTTTAATACCAATGACACTGTGCATTACCTTGAATCCCTATCAAAGTACGGTCAAACAGAAAATCTACGGAGAGAGGGTTGCCCCTTGTTTAATTCTAGGGAAGAAACTGCCACTATGTCACCCCCGTGATAGTTATGTTGCTGCCAAGAGATACATATTTGAGACTTTGCAAGCATATGAATACGATCGAGGAAATGTTTGGAGTCCGTAATCGGGTATCCTCCCCCGATGACTCTCCCTCTCCGTCTGTACCTCTAACCTTGTATTCACACTACCCCAGCCCACAATACATGATCCAACAACGGCCTGATTTTGGAAGAATATGCAAAGGGTCCCGGTGTGCAATATATAACAATGTCAAATCTTCCTCATCAAGGTTCCAACTTCTGATGATAAAGGTGGAACCTTAATGAGGAAGATTAGCATGAACAAGAATTAAGACCAAACCCTTTGCCTTTTCTCCCAAAACTAGGGTTGTGATGAGATCATGTAGTATGCGCTGGGCCTCAACACTCACACATCTTCCAGGTTAACAGTGCGCCACGTCTCCCTCTTCTTCTTCCGCTCCTCTGGGGTTGTCTCAATGCCATTCATGGGCCGATGACACAGAAGGTAATCTGCATTTGAAGCCACCGACAGCTCTCCTGTATCCTGCTTGTCACCTAAAACTGATCAGACTCAAACAAAAGGTTAGGCACTGTATGGATGATGCAGATTTCAAGGAACCAACATAGTAAAAGAGTCATGTAAAAACGCATTTGCCTTTTTTTTGCCCAACATTTGGTTCCCTAAAGTGTGTGGCTCTAAACTAAACTAAAAAAAATATAATATAAAAAGATAGTACCCACCCTCACCCAAAATGAAGAGAGAAAAAACTCTCCTGTCCCTCTCCGTCCCCCAATCCCCTCCCTTCCCCTCTTTTCTCCGTCTCAGTCCCCCACCCCGACCCCCTCCTCTCTTCACCCTCGCTGTCCCCAAGATTCCTTCCCTCCCCATCTCCTCTCTCTCTCTCCCCCCTCTCCGCTCACCTTTCCCTCCCAACTCTCCTCTTACCCCTTCTCCTTTCCCTCACCCTTTCCCTCCACCTGAAAATGTCGCGATCTTTTCCACAACCACAAGACAGAAAATAATTTTCCGCGCGATTTTGTAACATTGTCTTTGAAAATCGGGATTAAGTTTTAATGTGACTCCTTCGACCGTATGTTAACTACAATCAGATTGGTTTTGGCGACATTGATACGCGACCCAAGAACTTGACTTTCTCCATGTACTGTTCCCAACAGTTCTTCCACTGTTTCCATGCATGTGGCATAAAGGGTGCTGTTATCAGCATTTCTCAGATTGTTCAGAGTCCAGCCAGGAATGCTGTTATAACAAACCACCATTTTCCCAATATGCCCTTCTTATGATGCAGTATAGAGAGAGATTGAAATGAGATGGATATGGTATACACCATTAATTGCCTCTCATGTCACTGTCCCTCACTCAGTCGGCTCTAAGAGGGATGCCATTGCAAGGAAAGAGTACAAACTGGTTTGGTTGTCGGTGCCTAGTCCCTCAATCAGTCGGCTCTATGTAGAATGTCATCACAAGGATATATTACAAACTGGTTTGCTGGTCAACGCAAGGAAAGAGGCCAAACTGGTTTGGTTGTCGGTTCCTAGCTAGTCCCCACTCCGTCGGCTCTATGTACATGTAGGATGCCATCACAAGGAAAGAGTCGAAACCGGGGTTGTTGTCGGTTTATAGTCCCTCATTCTGTCGGCTCTATGTAGGATGCCATCACAATGAAAGAGGCCAAACTGGTTTGGTTGTCGGTTCCTAGCTAGTCCCTCACTCAGTCGGCTCTATGTAGGATGTCATCACAATGAAAGAGGCCAAACTGGTTTGGTTGTCGGTTCCTAGCTAGTCCCTCACTCAGTCGGCTCTATTGTCATCGCAAGGAAAGAGTCGAAACCGGGGCGGTTGTCGGTTTATAGTCCCTCATTCAGTCGGCTCTATGTAGGATGTCATCACAATGAAAGAGGCCAAACTGGTTTGGTTGTCGGTTCCTAGCTAGTCCCTCACTCAGTCGGCTCTATTTAGGATGTCATCGCAAGGAAAGAGTCGAAACCGGGGCGGTTGTCGGTTTATAGTCCCTCATTCAGTCGGCTCTATGTAGGATGCCATCACAAGGAAAGAGGCCAAACTGGTTTGGTTGACGGTGCCTAGTCCCTCACTCAGTCGGCGCTATGTAGGATGCCATCACAAGGAAAGAGGCCAAACTGGTTTGGTTGTCGGTTTATATAGTCCCTCACTCAGTCGGCGCTATGTAGGATGCCATCACAAGGAAAGAGGCCAAACTGGTTTGGTTGTCGGTTTATAGTCCCTCATTCATTCGGCTCTATGATGTAGGACGTCATCACAAGGAAAGAGTCCAAACTGGTATAGGTTGTCGGTTTATAGTCCCTCATTCATTCGGCTCAATGTTTGATGTCATCACAAGGAAAGAGGCCAAACTGGTTTGGTTGTCGGTTCCTAGCTAGTCCCTCACTCAGTCGGCTCTATGATGTAGGACGTCATCACAAGGAAAGAGTCCAAACTGGTATAGGTTGTCGGTTTATAGTCCCTCATTCATTCGGCTCAATGTTTGATGTCATCACAAGGAAAGAGGCCAAACTGGTTTGGTTGTCGGTTCCTAGCTAGTCCCTCACTCAGTCGGCTCTATGTAGGATGTCATCGCAAGGAAAGAGGCCAAAATGATTTGGTTGTCGGTTCCTAGCTAGTCCCTCACTCAGTCGGCTCTATGTAGGATGTCATCGCAATGAAAGAGGCCAAAATGATTTGGTTGTCGGTTCCTAGCTAGTCCCTCACTCAGTCGGCTCTATGTAGGATGTCATCGCAAGGAAAGAGGCAAAAAAAAAAATCTAATTGACATATTAAGTTTACCCCCGCAAAAAGCCACCCCCTTCAAAGTATGAATACCTCCCCCCCCCCTCCCCACCTTACATCAGTCCACAAAGCCCCAAATCCTAAATAACGTATGTAGAATACCATTTGGGAAATTTGATAAAGTACAGCCATGCCGAAAATTGTCATCTTAATGACAGAAAGGATGTATTCTACATGTTTTGGCCCAACCCTTTAAAAACCCATGAAATGAATGGCAAATGCTTTTAAACGTGACTTTCTTACCACCTTGATCCAATGAAATCTGCTTCTCATCCATCCAGTGTCGAAACCTGATGTTTGGGTCATCACAGATCAGGTGACAAGCAGGATCCAGGAGAACAGTTGATGGCTCCAAACACAGATTCCCTTCTGTACCATCTTCACATGAAATGGCAGGAGACACCCCTGGAGGTCGGGAACAAGAAGAGAAAGATGTTTAGCCTACTAACCTATGGATGTATGAGAGCGATATGTAGTGTAAATAAGGGGGTGACAGCCAAGAGGGTTGAGCCAAGGGGGGGGGGGGGGGGGACCAGCGAAGCTCAGATAAAGAAAGTGAGGGGGGCAGGGAAACCCGATGTTAAAAGGTCGTCATCGGGTTGCCTCCTACAGTCATTTTGTGCACACTAATATTGCGCCCCCAATGATACCACCCCTGCAAAGAAAACGAGCCTCCATTCTCATTACATTTTTCAGTTGCGGATCCAGAGTAGTCTTGTCCTTCTTTATCCTATAGCTGGTCCATTGTTTTTAAGCCAACTGTCATGTGCTCAGGCATCTTAATAGTGAATGGCTGAGATTCGAACCCTCAACTCTGAATCAAGTGAATGAACTACTTTATCACGACACCTCTGAATGTCATTTTGAGCACTCGCAGGGGGAAATTGCCTCCTCGACATACTCAACCCGGGATCCGCCACTGTCGGTCATCATGGTGACCATTGAAGATGCTGCAAAGTCCCAAATGTATCATATATATTTTACCTATCAGTCAAAGGAGAGTTCTTTAAAAAAAAACGAATCTAAACTAAAATTTATGAATATGAAAGGCAATGCTTTCCATCTCCAGCAAAGATAAGGTACCTTTGCCGGGAGAACCCTTAGTCTTTCGAAGTCTTACGGAGTAGGCCTGCATGGGTTGTTATATGCACTGGCGCAAAGTTGAGCATATAATAACATCGGTTAGTAACCCACTGACTTCTATAATTTCCCGACAGGTGTGTAATTATAAACATGAATAATGGAAGTCCAATGACGGATAGGTTTTTCTTATCTACATGCAAACTTCATTCAGCTTCAAATAAGCTATTGCAACGGGGTGACATGATAACAATATATGCAGTTTTTTGTTTTGCTTCCCAGATTCCCTTAATTCTAAATCGTTCGATCTGGTCCTTCTTTTTGCGTGGTGCAAGTAAAAGGCATGAACTTATCCATGCCAATGAGGACCCTTGCGAAACCATGTTTAGAGATGTTTGACCTTTAATCTTTAATAGAGATTGAGGAGGAGGGGTAACTACTTGATACCAAAGTGTGAAAACAAGACTATATATATGTGTCATTCCCTGTAAACTCTCCCTAGACTGGGAATCAGGAGTTTCAGGAGTGTTCTACCAAGGACTCTTCCCCCTCTCTCTAGCCAGAAGGAGCCAAAAAACGCCATGCACTATACAAGCCTTGATCAGATGCAACGCGGTAAACATGGTAAACCGCGGCAGTTCTTTTATGCGACGTAAAGTGCAAAACGATTCACAGTTTTGTATCTTATTTGATAGAGCTAAGTGAATTCGCGTAGGACCTTTGCTGCGCAGCGCGAAGTTGAACTGCCGAATGTTGATGTTGCGTCCATTATTAATCGATAAAGAATTCTAGCATCTTGTATAAAAAATATCAAAGGTTTTAAGAGAGAAAAAAAGATGTACTAAAAATTATTTATGATAATGTGTGTTTATAAGTTTCGTAGTCCTATCAATTAGGTCCATTATTAATCGATGAAGAATTCTAGCATCTTGTATAAAAAATATCAGAGGTTTTAAGAGAGAAAAAAAGATGTACTAAAAATTATTTATGATAATTTATGTTTATAAGTTTCGTAGTCCTATTAATTAGGTACTTTTTAATTATTATTTTGTAATGAAAAAAGGGGGTATGTAACGCATGTAAAGAATATAAATCCAAATAATATTTTTTTGTCCATACAGAATGTTGATAATTCATGTCTAAACTTTCATGAACTATTTCTTTATGATCCTGAAATAAAATAATATTCAATTTGGCTAATATAATCATAATGAAAATGAATACCTTATGAAATGACCGATTGAAACAATCATAAAGCACATAGCCTATAATTATATTCTCATTTTCACAAAATGAAAAATTGGAAATCCACTGAATTTAACAGGTTGAATCTTTGTCTAAATGAAATGCAAGTATTCATGAAGCCACAGCCTGTCCCCTACATTTGAACGTATTATGCAGCTGATGGGGGAGGGGGGGGGGGGGGTATCCATTTTGTTTAATGGTTTAGTTTGGTTTTATTGAGGAGATGCGCTATCTTCTCAATTTTTGATTACTCTCATTGATCTACCACACCTCCCTTTTCGGTGCAACATGCTTTTGTTCCTAATGGTGACGCTATAGTATTTGGGAAAGAGAAGGCTTGATGGGCCCTCCTACAATAACCAACAACCCTAATCATTCCCATATGATCAGGCCAGCAATCCTCCACCTACGTTATTAGATCCATGGACCTATTATGGATGGACATTCGTCGTTTAGTTAACGAATTCATTGTGCTTGTCTTCGTCAATGTCGTCTCAGTAACATTCGTACAATTTTCTTCACTTTGATCTCATGAGGGTCACCGTCGATAAGCCGGGATAGAATCAAGATAGTGATTTTACACATGTTAATCTACATGCGCAGAAGATATTAAATCGCTTAAATTATGGGAAATCGATGTGCAGTTCTGGTTTATTATCGGAAATTATTGTTCCGTGTACTGTATTTTATTTTGAAAAACATGTTGAAATCACCAGATAGAGGTTATATTAAACTTCCTCATAATATTCTAAAGTTACAACGCACAGGGCTTATAAAGATCATGGCCTTCTAATTTTTTCAGAAGGTCATGTCCTCACTATCCACTAATTATTTTCTTTATATTGATAATATAAATTTCCTATTTTCCCTCTAAGAATCTTATTTCTTCACACCAGCATCCAAGTTAGATTGATTGTAAAATGTTTTTGTGTGGAAGCACTAATATAGAGTGTTTTTTTTTTCTTCAGTTAAATCATGAAAAATGTGAATTTTGAATTATTATTTGTTTAAAAATCAATAATTATGAATATACAATATTCAGAAAATAGTATCAATTCTTCAAAGTTCATAAAAGATTTTGTGAAATGTCATGCACGCAATATGATACAAATCATATAACCTGGGCCGGCATGGGTAAATCAAGTTTTGGGGGATAAAAAGGGAAACTAATGGGATTAAACTATATAAAACAATTGATAAATAATGAGAACATGACGTCACAAACTGATAACCAAATTGGCAATTTGTGTAGTGATTTTCATTGTTCCATAGTTTTACATACTTTTTCAAAAAGTCATAACTTTCTTATTAGTTATCCAATTTTGCTCAAACTTTTTTTTGATTGAGTGGACTTGTACTTTAAAATAGCTGAATGTTCTCATTAAGATGCACAGAAGGCGGTGACTCTCATTGGATCAAAGAAAGAATCACGTTGAATGTCCATCCGTAATAGGTCCATGTTAGATCTAAGACCAACACAGTGACTATACATTGACTACCACTGAAACAAGGACATGTGAAGCGTATGCCTGTCGAATATCAGCACTGTAAACAGTGCACATACTAAGCAAGCACTTGCCTCACAAATCTTTATTTCAATAGATCATACGCTCACAAACATAACCATCAGCAGCGGGTATTTGACATCGTTCTCTGCTTGTTCTCCGGCTCTAGGGGTGTCTCTGCCATTCCATGATCCAGTGGTAGAGAGGGGAACCTGCTTTTGAAGTCACCAGCGGCACTCCAGAATCATGCTTGTCTCCTTAACTGATCAGACTCAAACAAAAGGTTAGGCACGGCATGGATGGTGCAAATTTCAATGAACCAACGAGATAAGCAAGTCATGTGTAACAACATTTGCACCCTTTTCCTGTTTTAGTCCCGAATTTACTGCTGTGAAAATATTACCCTAAAACCTAAAAATATAACGGGCTCACCTTTCTCATCCGTACAATAGCCGCCCGGAAATACCTCCGTCCCTCTTTCCCCTCCTTCCCCATTCCCTCTCCCCAACCCTCCCTCTCCTGCCATCCCCCCCCCCCTCCACCACTCTCTCGCCTCTTCCCTTCCCGCCCCCAATATAGAATTAAAGAATTAATTACTTCAAAACGTTAGGAAAACTAGTACCAAGCCATCGTAAAGTACGGAACTTGAGTAAAACAGAAAAGGAGAAAGAAAATGGACGCTCGCACATATGAAATGCATTCCTCTACAAACAGAATGGAAGAGGCTAGCTAGGCAGTCAATATAATTATGTGGACCTTAAAAATCAAATTACCCCCGCTTCCTCCTTCCCCCCCCCCCCTCCTTCCCCCGCTTATTCAACAGCTGGCTCAGTCGCCGCTAAATGTTTCTTCAAAAATTTGACCACAAGAAAGTGATTTCTGACAGAACAAAGTCCTATATTAAAAAAAAACTGACTGGGCGTCCAGTTCACCTACAGGTGCGGGCCTGGTAAGTTCATCATTCACAAAACACCATCTCTCAGCTAGTAATTAACTAGACAAAATTCTAGTTAGACTAAGAGAAGTAAAAAAAAAAAATCAGTTTCTGTCAGAACAAAACCCTGAATAAAAAATATTTAAAAAATAGGTAGCTGACTGGGCGTGACGTTCATCTACAGTTTAAGGGGCTAGCCCGGTAGGTTCATCATTCACAGAACACAGTCTCTCAGCCAGTAATTAACTAGACAAAATTCTAGTTGGACTAAGAGGAGAAACAAATTCAGTTTCTGACAGAACAAAACCCTACATAAACAAAATCTGACTGGGGGTGCCGTTCATCTACAGTTTAAGGGGCGGGCGGGCCCGGTAGGCTCTTCATTCACAGGGCACCGTCTCTCAGCCAGTAATTAACTAAGCAAAATTCTAGTAATTAAAGAGGAGAACAACAAAAAATTGGTTTCTGACAACACAAAGCTCTACGTAAACAAGGGGAGGAAAAAGCAAGTGATTGGGCGTCCCGTTCACCTACAGTTTAAGGGGGGAGCCCGGTAGTTTCATTATTCACAGAACACCCGTCTCTCAGCTAGTAATTAACTAGACAAATTTCTAGTTGAAGTAAGAGGAATAAATTAAAAAAGTTTCCTACAGAACAAAGCCCTACATAAACAAAATCTGACAGGGGGTGCCGTTCACGTACAGTTTAAGGGGCGGGCCCGGGAGGCTCATCATTCACAGAACACCGTCTCTCAGCTAGTAATTAAGTAGACAAAATTCTAGTAAGACTAAGAGGAGGAAAAAAGCTCTTCATAAAAAAGGGGAGGAAAAAGCAAGTGAATGGGCGTCCCGTTCACCTACAGTTTAAGGGTCGGACCCAGTAGGTTCATCATTCACAGAACACCATCTCTCAGCCAGTAATTAACTAGACAAAATTCTAGTTGGACTAAGACGAGAAACAAATTCAGTTTCTGACAGAACAAAGCCCTACATAAACAAAATCTGACTGGGGGTGCCGTTCATCTACAGTTTAAGGGGCGGGCCCGGGAGGCTCATCATTCACAGAACACCGTCTCTCAGCTAGTAATTAAGTAGACAAAATTCTAGTAAGACTAAGAGGAGGAAAAAAAGCTTTTCATAAAAAAGGGGAGGAAAAAGCAAGTGAATGGGCGTCCCGTTCACCTACAGTTTAAGGGTCGGGCCCAGTAGGTTCATCATTCACAGAACACCATCTCTCAGCCAGTAATTAACTAGACAAAATTCTAGTAAGACTAGGAGGAGAAAAAATAACTAAAGTTTCTTACAGAACAAAGCCCTAAATAAACAAAATCTGACTTGGGGTGCCGTTCACCTACAGTTTAAGGGGCGGGCCCGGTAGGCTCATCATATAGTAATTAACTAGACAAAATTCTAGTAAGACTAAGAGGAGAACAAAAATTCGGTTTCTGACATAACAAAGCTCTACATAAGAAAGGGACCGAAAGCAAGTGACTGGGCGTCCCGTTCACCTACAGTTTAAGGGGTGTGCCAGGTAGGCCGATCTTTTTTAGGACACCGTGTTCCAGCCACTACTTAACTTCATTTAATTCTAATTAGACTTAAAGAAGAAAAAACTTTGGTTTCTGACAAAACAAAGCTCTACATACAAAAAAGGGGAAAAGGGCAAGTGACTGGGGGTCCCGTTCACCTACAGTTTAAGGGGCGAGCCCGGTAGGCTCATCATTCACAGAACACCGTCTCTCAGCTAGTAACTAACTAGACAAAATTCTAGTGGGTCTAAGAGGAGACATAATTAATAAAGTTTCTTACAGAACAAAGCCCTACATGAACAAAATCTGACTGGGGGTGCCGTTCACCTACAGTTTAAGGGGCGGGCCTGGTAGGCTCATCATTTTTACGACACCGTCTCCCAGGTAGTAATTAACTAGACAAAATTCTAGTAAGACTAAGAGGAGAACAAAAATTCGGTTTCTGACAAAACAAAGGCTCACCATTCAAGGAACACCGTCTCTCAGTTAGTAATTAACTAGACAAAATTCTACTTAGACTAAGAGGAGAACAAAAATTCGGATTCTGTCAAAATAAAGCTCTACATACAAAAAAGGGGGAAAGGGCAAGTGCTTGGGCGTCCCGTTCACCTACAGATTAAGGGACGGGCCCGATAGGCTCAGCATTCACAGAACACCGTCTCTCAGCTAGTAATTAACTAGACAAAATTCTAGTAAGACTAAGAGGAGAACAAAAATTCGGTTTCTGACAAAACAAAGGCTCACCATTCAAGGAACACCGTCTCTCAGTTAGTAATTAACTAGACAAAATTCTACTTAGACTAAGAGGAGAACAAAAATTCGGATTCTGTCAAAATAAAGCTCTACATACAAACTAGGGGAAAAGAGCAATGACTGGGCGTCCCGTTTACCTACAGTTTAAGGGGCGGGCCCGGTAGGCTCACCATTCAAGGAACACCGTCTCTCAGCTAGTAACTAACTAGACAAAATTCTAGTAAGACTAGGAGGAGAACGAAAATTCGGTTTCTGTCAAAATAAAGCTCTACATACAAAAAAGGGGAAAAGAGCAATGACTGGGCGTCCCGTTCACCTACAGTTTAAGGGGCGGGCCCGATAGGCTCACCATTCAAGGAACACCCGTCTCTCAGCTAGTAATTAACTAGACAAAATTCTAGTAAGACTAGGAGGAGAAC
This sequence comes from Strongylocentrotus droebachiensis, assembly GCA_035222895.1. Taxonomy (NCBI): domain Eukaryota; kingdom Metazoa; phylum Echinodermata; class Echinoidea; order Camarodonta; family Strongylocentrotidae; genus Strongylocentrotus; species Strongylocentrotus droebachiensis. Next base: position 17,480 of record JAVYIG010007248.1, read on the forward strand.
GAAAATTCGGTTTCTGTCAAAATAAAGCTCTACATACAAAAAAAGGGAAAAGAGCAATGACTGGGCGTCCCGTTTACCTACAGTTTAAGGGGCGGGCCCGGTATGCTTATCATTCACAGAACACCGTCTCTCAGCTAGTAACTAACTAGACAAAATTCTAGTGGGTCTAAGAGGAAACATAATAAATAAAGTTTCTTACAGAACAAAGCCCTACATAAACAAAATCTGACTGGGCGTCCCGTTCACCTACAGTTTAAGGGGCGGGCCCGGTAGGCTCATCATTCACAGAACACCGTCTCTCAGCTAGTAACTAACTTGACAAAATTCTAGTGGGTCTAAGAGGAGACATAATTAATAAAGTTTCTTACAGAACAAAGCCCTATATAAACAAAATCTGACTGGGGGTGCCGTTCACCTACAGTTTAAGGGGCGGGTCCGATAGGCTCACCATTCAAGGAACACCCGTCTCTCAGCTAGTAATTAACTAGACAAAATTCTAGTAAGACTAGGAGGAGAACGAAAATTCGGTTTCTGTCAAAATAAAGCACTACATACAAAAAAGGGGAAAAGGGCAAGTGACTGGGCGTCCCGTTTACCTACAGTTTAAGGGGCGGGCCCGGTAGGCTTATCATTCACAGAACACCGTCTCTCAGCTAGTAACTAACTAGACAAAATTCTAGTGGGTCTAAGAGGAGACATAATTAATAAAGTTTCTTACAGAACAAAGCCCTACATAAACAAAATCTGACTGGGGGTACCGTTCACCTACATTTTAAGGTGCGGGCCCGGTAGGCTCATCATTCACAGAACACCGTCTCTCAGCTAGTAACTAACTTGACAAAATTCTAGTGGGTCTAAGAGGAGACATAATTAATAAAGTTTCTTACAGAACAAAGCCCTATATAAACAAAATCTGACTGGGGGTGCCGTTCACCTACAGTTTAAGGGGCGGGTCCGATAGGCTCACCATTCAAGGAACACCCGTCTCTCAGCTAGTAATTAACTAGACAAAATTCTAGTAAGACTAGGAGGAGAACGAAAATTCGGTTTCTGTCAAAATAAAGCACTACATACAAAAAAGGGGAAAAGGGCAAGTGACTGGGCGTCCCGTTTACCTACAGTTTAAGGGGCGGGCCCGGTAGGCTTATCATTCACAGAACACCGTCTCTCAGCTAGTAACTAACTAGACAAAATTCTAGTGGGTCTAAGAGGAGACATAATTAATAAAGTTTCTTACAGAACAAAGCCCTACATAAACAAAATCTGACTGGGGGTACCGTTCACCTACATTTTAAGGTGCGGGCCCGGTAGGCTGATCATTCACAGAAAACCGTCTCTCAGCCAGAATTAACTAGACAACATTCTAGTGGGACTTAGAGGAGACATAATAAATAAAGTTTCTTACAGAACAAAGCCCTACAATGAAAATAAATCTGACTGGGGTGCCATTCACTTACAGTTTAAGGGGCGGGCCCGGTAGGCTCATCATTCACAGAACACCCGTCTCTCAGCTAGTAATTAACTAGACAAAATTCTAGTAAGACTAAGAGGAGAAAAAAAAATCGGATTCTGTCAAAATAAAGCTCTACATACAAAAAAGGGGGAAAGGGCAAGTGCTTGGGCGTCCCGTTCACCTACAGATTAAGGGACGGGCCCGATAGGCTCAGCATTCACAGAACACCGTCTCTCAGCTAGTAATTAACTAGACAAAATTCTAGTAAGACTAGGAGGAGAACGAAAATTCGGTTTCTGTCAAAATAAAGCTCTACATACAAAAAAGGGGAAAAGAGCAATGACTGGGCGTCCCGTTTACCTACAGTTTAAGGGGCGGGCCCGGTAGGCTTATCATTCACAGAACACCGTCTCTCAGCTAGTAACTAACTAGACAAAATTCTAGTGGGTCTAAGAGGAAACATAATTAATAAAGTTTCTTACAGAACAAAGCCCTACATAAACAAAATCTGACTGGGGGTACCGTTTACCTACATTTTAAGGTGCGGGCCCGGTAGGCTGATCATTCACAGAAAACCGTCTCTCAGCCAGAATTAACTAGACAACATTCTAGTGGGACTTAGAGGAGACATAATAAATAAAGTTTCTTACAGAACAAAGCGCTACATAAACAAAATCTGACTGGGGTGCCGTTCACCTACAGTTTAAGGGGCAGGCCCGATAGGCTCATCATTCACAGAAAACCGTCTCTCAGCCAGAATTAACTAGACAACATTCTAGTGGGACTTAGAGGAGACATAATAAATAAAGTTTCTTACAGAACAAAGCCCTACAATGAAAATAAATCTGACTGGGGTGCCGTTCACCTACAGTTCAAGGGGCGGGCCCGGTAGGCTTATCATTCACAGAACACCGTCTCTCAGCTAGTAACTAACTAGACAAAATTCTAATGGGTCTAAGAGGAGACATAATTAATAAAGTTTCTTACATACAGAACAAAGCCCTACATAAACAAAATCTGACTTGGGGTGCCGTTCACCTGCAGTTTAAGGGGCGGGCCTGGTAGGCTCATCATTTTTACGACACCGTCTCCCAGGTAGTAATTAACTAGACAAAATTCTAGTAAGACTAAGAGGAGAACAAAAATTCGGTTTCTGACATAACAAAGCTCTACATAAAAAAGGGACCGAAAGCAAGTGATTTGGCGTCCCGCTCACCTACAATTTAAGGGGCGGGCCCGGTAAGCTCATCATTCACAGAACACCGTCTCCCAGCTAGTAATTAACTAGACAACATTCTAGTAAGACTAAGAGGAGAAAAAATAACTAAAGTTTCTTACAGAATAAAGCCCTACATAAAAAAAAATCTGACTGGGGGTGCCGTTCATCTACACTTTAAGGAGCGGGCCCGGTAGGCACATCACTTACTGAACACAGTCTCTCAGTTAGTAATTAACAAAATTCTAGTAAGACTAAGAGGAGAACAAAAATTTGTTTTCTGACAAAACAAAGCTCCACATAAAAAAGGGGGCGAAAGCAAGTGACTGGGCGTCCCGTTCACCTACAGTTTAAGGGGTGTGCCAGGTAGGCTCATCATTTTTAGGACACCGTGTTCCAGCCACTACTTAACTTCATTTAATTCTAATTAGACTTAAAGAAGAAAAAACTTTGGTTTCTGACAAAACAAAGCTCTACATACAAAAAAGGGGAAAAGGGCAAGTGACTGGGGGTGCCGTTCACCTACAGTTTAAGGGGCGGGCCCGATAGGCTCACCATTCAAGGAACACCGTCTCTCAGCCAGTAATTAACTAGACAAAATTCTAGTTGGACTAAGAGGAAAAAAATAAATAAAGTTTCTTACAGAACAAGGCCCTACATAAACAAAATCCGACTGGAGTTGCCGTTCACCTACAGTTTAAGGAGCGGGCCCGGTAGGCTCATCATTCACAGAACACCGTCTCTCAGCCAGTAATTAACTTGACAAAATCAAAGTTGGACTAAAAGGAGAAAAAAAAAATCAGTTTCTGACAGAACAAAGCCCTACAATGAAAATAAATCTGTCTGGGGTGCCGTTCACCTACAGTTTAAGGGGCGGGCCCGGTAGGCTCATCATTCACAGAACACCCGTCTCTCAGCTAGTAATTAACTAGACAAAATTCTAGTAAGACTAAGAGGAGAAAAAAAATTCGGATTCTGTCAAAATAAAGCTCTACATACAAAAAAGGGGGAAAGGGCAAGTGCTTGGGCGTCCCGTTCACCTACAGATTAAGGGACGGGCCCGATAGGCTCAGCATTCACAGAACACCGTCTCTCAGCTAGTAATTAACTAGACAAAATTCTAGTAAGACTAAGAGGAGAACAAAAATTCGGTTTCTGACAAAACAAAGGCTCACCATTCAAGGAACACCGTCTCTCAGTTAGTAATTAACTAGACAAAATTCTACTTAGACTAAGAGGAGAACAAAAATTCGGATTCTGTCAAAATAAAGCTCTACATACAAAATAGGGGAAAAGAGCAATGACTGGGCGTCCCGTTTACCTACAGTTTAAGGGGCGGGCCCGGTAGGCTCACCATTCAAGGAACACCGTCTCTCAGCTAGTAACTAACTAGACAAAATTCTAGTAAGACTAGGAGGAGAACGAAAATTCGGTTTCTGTCAAAATAAAGCACTACATACAAAAAAGGGGAAAAGGGCAAGTGACTGGGCGTCCCGTTTACCTACAGTTTAAGGGGCGGGCCCGGTAGGCTTATCATTCACAGAACACCGTCTCTCAGCTAGTAACTAACTAGACAAAATTCTAGTGGGTCTAAGAGGAGACATAATTAATAAAGTTTCTGACAGAACAAAGCCCTACAATGAAAATAAATCTGACTGGGGTGCCGTTCACCTACAGTTTAAGGGGCGGGCCCGGTAGGCTCATCATTCACAGAACACCCGTCTCTCAGCTAGTAACTAACTAGACAAAATTCTAGTAAGACTAAGAGGAGAACAAATAACTAAAGTTTCTTACAGAATAAAGCCCTACATAAAAAAAAATCTGACTGGGGGTGCCGTTCATCTACAGTTTAAGGGACGGACCCGATAGGCTCACCATTCAAGGAACACCGTCTCTCAGTTAGTAATTAACTAGACAAAATTCTACTAAGACTAAGAGGAGAACAAAAATTCGGATTCTGTCAAAATAAAGCTCTACATACAAAATAGGAGAAAAAAACAATGACTGGGCGTCCCGTTTAACTACAGTTTAAGGGGCGGGCCCGATAGGCTTATCATTCACAGAACACCGTCTCTCAGCTAGTAATTAACTAGACAAAATTCTAGTAAGACTAGGAGGAGAAAAAATAACTAAAGTTTCTTACAGAACAAAGCCCTAAATAAACAAAATCTGACTTGGGGTGCCGTTCACCTACAGTTTAAGGGGCGGGCCCGGTAGGCTCATCATGTAGTAATTAACTAGACAAAATTCTAGTAAGACTAAGAGGAGAACAAAAATTCGGTTTCTGACATAACAAAGCTCTACATAAGAAAGGGACCGAAAGCAAGTGACTGGGCGTCCCGTTCACCTACAGTTTAAGGGGTGTGCCAGGTAGGCCGATCTTTTTTTAGGACACCGTGTTCCAGCCACTACTTAACTTCATTTAATTCTAATTAGACTTAAAGAAGAAAAAACTTTGGTTTCTGACAAAACAAAGCTCTACATACAAAAAAGGGGAAAAGGGCAAGTGACTGGGGGTCCCGTTCACCTACAGTTTAAGGGGCGAGCCCGGTAGGCTCATCATTCACAGAACACCGTCTCTCAGCTAGTAACTAACTAGACAAAATTCTAGTGGGTCTAAGAGGAGACATAATTAATAAAGTTTCTTACAGAACAAAGCCCTACATAAACAAAATCTGACTGGGGGTGCCGTTCACCTACAGTTTAAGGGGCGGGCCTGGTAGGCTCATCATTTTTACGACACCGTCTCCCAGGTAGTAATTAACTAGACAAAATTCTAGTAAGACTAAGAGGAGAACAAGTTTATGACAAAACCAAGCTCTACATAAAAATGGGGAAAAAAGCAAGTGACTGGGCGTCCCGTTCACCCACAGTTTAAGGGACAGGCGCGGTAGGCCCAACATTCACAGGACACCGTCTCTCAGCCAGTAATTTAACTTGACAAAATCCAAGTTGGACTAAAAGGAGAAAAAAAAAATCAGTTTCTGACAGAACAAAGCCCTACAATGAAAATAAATCTGACTGGGGTGCCGTTCACCTACAGTTTAAGGGGCGGGCCCGGTAGGCTCGTCATTCACAGAACACCCGTCTCTCAGCTAGTAACTAACTAGACAAAATTCTAGTAAGACTAAGAGGAGAACAAATAACTAAAGTTTCTTACAGAATAAAGCCCTACATAAAAAAAAATCTGACTGGGGGTGCCGTTCATCTACAGTTTAAGGGGCGGGCCCGATAGGCTCATCATTCACAGAACACCGTCTCTCAGCTTGTAATTAACTAGACTAAAATCTAGTAAGACTAAGAGGAGAACAAATTAAATAAAGTGTCCTTCAGAAAAAAGCCCTACATAAACAAAATATGACTGGGGGAGCCGTTCATCTACAGTTTAAGGGTCGGGCCCGGTAGGTTCATCATTCACAGAACACCGTCTCTGAGCCAGTAATTAACTAGACAAAATTCTAGTAAGACTAAAATGAAAAATTAAATAAAGTTTCCTACAGAACAAAGCCCTACATGAACAAAATCTGACTGGGGATGCCGTTCACCTACAGTTTAAGGGGCGGGCCCGATAGGATCATCATGTAGTAATTAACTAGACAAAATTCTAGTAAGACTAAGAGGAGAACAAAAATTCGGTTTCTGACATAACAAAGCTCTACATAAGAAAGGGACCGAAAGCAAGTGACTGGGCGTCCCGTTCACCTACAGTTTAAGGGGTGTGCCAGGTAGGCCGATCTTTTTTTAGGACACCGTGTTCCAGCCACTACTTAACTTCATTTAATTCTAATTAGACTTAAAGAAGAAAAAACTTTGGTTTCTGACAAAACAAAGCTCTACATACAAAAAAGGGGAAAAGGGCAAGTGACTGGGGGTCCCGTTCACCTACAGTTTAAGGGGCGAGCCCGGTAGGCTCATCATTCACAGAACACCGTCTCTCAGCTAGTAACTAACTAGACAAAATTCTAGTGGGTCTAAGAGGAGACATAATTAATAAAGTTTCTTACAGAACAAAGCCCTACATAAACAAAATCTGACTGGGGGTGCCGTTCACCTACAGTTTAAGGGGCGGGCCTGGTAGGCTCATCATTTTTACGACACCGTCTCCCAGGTAGTAATTAACTAGACAAAATTCTAGTAAGACTAAGAGGAGAACAAGTTTATGACAAAACCAAGCTCTACATAAAAATGGGGAAAAAAGCAAGTGACTGGGCGTCCCGTTCACCCACAGTTTAAGGGACAGGCGCGGTAGGCCCAACATTCACAGGACACCGTCTCTCAGCCAGTAATTTAACTTGACAAAATCCAAGTTGGACTAAAAGGAGAAAAAAAAAATCAGTTTCTGACAGAACAAAGCCCTACAATGAAAATAAATCTGACTGGGGTGCCGTTCACCTACAGTTTAAGGGGCGGGCCCGGTAGGCTCGTCATTCACAGAACACCCGTCTCTCAGCTAGTAACTAACTAGACAAAATTCTAGTAAGACTAAGAGGAGAACAAATAACTAAAGTTTCTTACAGAATAAAGCCCTACATAAAAAAAAATCTGACTGGGGGTGCCGTTCATCTACAGTTTAAGGGGCGGGCCCGATAGGCTCATCATTCACAGAACACCGTCTCTCAGCTTGTAATTAACTAGACTAAAATCTAGTAAGACTAAGAGGAGAACAAATTAAATAAAGTGTCCTTCAGAAAAAAGCCCTACATAAACAAAATATGACTGGGGGAGCCGTTCATCTACAGTTTAAGGGTCGGGCCCGGTAGGTTCATCATTCACAGAACACCGTCTCTGAGCCAGTAATTAACTAGACAAAATTCTAGTAAGACTAAAATGAAAAATTAAATAAAGTTTCCTACAGAACAAAGCCCTACATGAACAAAATCTGACTGGGGATGCCGTTCACCTACAGTTTAAGGGGCGGGCCCGATAGGATCATCATTCAAGGAACACCGTCTCTCAGTTAGTAATTAACTAGACAAAATGCTAGTAAGACTAAGAGGAGAACAAAAATTCGGATTCTGTCAAAATAAGGCTCTACATACAAAAAAAGGGAAAAGGGCAAGTGATTGGGCGTCCCGTTCACCTACAGTTTAAGGGGCGGGCCCGGTAGTTTCATTATTTACAGAACACCATCTCTCAGCTAGTAACTAACTAGACAAAATTCTAGTAAGACTAAGAGGAGACATAATAAATAAAGTTTCTTACAGAACAAAGCCCTACATAAACAAAATCTGACTGGGGGTGCCGTTCACCTACAGTTTAAGGGGCGGGCCCGATAGGCTCATCATTCACAGAAAACCGTCTCTCAGCCAGAATTAACTAGACAACATTCTAGTGGGACTAAGAGGAGACATAATAAATAAAGTTTCTTACAGAACAAAGCCCTCCAATGAAAATAAATCTGACTGGGGTGCCGTTCACCTACAGTTTAAGGGGCGGGCCCGATAGGCTCATCATTCACAGAAAACCGTCTCTCAGCCAGAATTAACTAGACAACATTCTAGTGGAACTTAGAGGAGATATAATAAATAAATTTTATTACAGAACAAAGCCCTAAATAAACAAAATCTGACTGGGCGTCCCGTTCACCTACAGTTTAAGGGGCGGGCCCGGTAGGCTCATCATTCACAGAACACCGTCTCTCAGCTAGTAACTAACTTGACAAAATTCTAGTGGGTCTAAGAGGAGACATAATTAATAAAGTTTCTTACAGAACAAAGCCCTACATAAACAAAATCTGACTGGGGGTGCCGTTCACCTACAGTTAAAGGGACGGGCCCGATAGGCTCACCATTCAAGGAACACCCGTCTCTCAGCTAGTAATTAACTAGACAAAATTCTAGTAAGACTAGGAGGAGAACGAAAATTCGGTTTCTGTCAAAATAAAGCACTACATACAAAAAAGGGGAAAAGGGCAAGTGACTGGGCGTCCCGTTTACCTACAGTTTAAGGGGCGGGCCCGGTAGGCTTATCATTCACAGAACACCGTCTCTCAGCTAGTAATTAACTAGACAAAATTCTAGTAAGACTAAGAGGAGAACAAAAATTCGGTTTCTGACAAAACAAAGGCTCACCATTCAAGGAACACCGTCTCTCAGTTAGTAATTAACTAGACAAAATTCTAGTAAGACTAAGAGGAGAACAAAAATTCGGTTTCTGACAAAACAAAGGCTCACCATTCAAGGAACACCGTCTCTCAGTTAGTAATTAACTAGACAAAATTCTAGTAAGACTAAGAGGAGAACAAAAATTCGGTTTCTGACAAAACAAAGGCTCACCATTCAAGGAACACCGTCTCTCAGTTAGTAATTAACTAGACAAAATTCTACTTAGACTAAGAGGAGAACAAAAATTCGGATTCTGTCAAAATAAAGCTCTACATACAAAATAGGGGAAAAGAGCAATGACTGGGCGTCCCGTTTACCTACAGTTTAAGGGGCGGGCCCGGTAGGCTCACCATTCAAGGAACACCGTCTCTCAGCTAGTAACTAACTAGACAAAATTCTAGTAAGACTAGGAGGAGAACGAAAATTCGGTTTCTGTCAAAATAAAGCACTACATACAAAAAAGGGGAAAAGGGCAAGTGACTGGGCGTCCCGTTTACCTACAGTTTAAGAGGCGGGCCCGGTAGGCTTATCATTCACAGAACACCGTCTCTCAGCTAGTAACTAACTAGACAAAATTCTAGTGGGTCTAAGAGGAGACATAATTAATAAAGTTTCTTACAGAACAAAGCCCTACATAAACAAAATCTGACTGGGGTGCCGTTCACCTACAATTTAAGGGGCGGGCCCGATAGGCCCAACATTCACAGGACACCTTCTCTCAGCCAGTAATTTAACTTGACAAAATCCAAGTTGGACTAAAAGGAGAAAAAAAAAATCAGTTTCTGACAGAACAAAGCCCTACAATGAAAATAAATCTGACTGGGGTGCCGTTCACCTACAGTTTAAGGGGCGGGCCCGGTAGGCTCATCATTCACAGAACACCCGTCTCTCAGCTAGTAACTAACTAGACAAAATTCTAGTAAGACTAAGAGGAGAACAAATAACTAAAGTTTCTTACAGAATAAAGCCCTACATAAAAAAAAATCTGACTGGGGGTGCCGTTCATCTACAGTTTAAGGGACGGACCCGATAGGCTCACCATTCAAGGAACACCGTCTCTCAGTTAGTAATTAACTAGACAAAATTCTACTAAGACTAAGAGGAGAACAAAAATTCGGATTCTGTCAAAATAAAGCTCTACATACAAAATAGGAGAAAAAAACAATGACTGGGCGTCCCGTTTAACTACAGTTTAAGGGGCGGGCCCGATAGGCTTATCATTCACAGAACACCGTCTCTCAGCTAGTAATTAACTAGACAAAATTCTAGTAAGACTAGGAGGAGAAAAAATAACTAAAGTTTCTTACAGAACAAAGCCCTAAATAAACAAAATCTGACTTGGGGTGCCGTTCACCTACAGTTTAAGGGGCGGGCCCGGTAGGCTCATCATGTAGTAATTAACTAGACAAAATTCTAGTAAGACTAAGAGGAGAACAAAAATTCGGTTTCTGACATAACAAAGCTCTACATAAGAAAGGGACCGAAAGCAAGTGACTGGGCGTCCCGTTCACCTACAGTTTAAGGGGTGTGCCAGGTAGGCCGATCTTTTTTTAGGACACCGTGTTCCAGCCACTACTTAACTTCATTTAATTCTAATTAGACTTAAAGAAGAAAAAACTTTGGTTTCTGACAAAACAAAGCTCTACATACAAAAAAGGGGAAAAGGGCAAGTGACTGGGGGTCCCGTTCACCTACAGTTTAAGGGGCGAGCCCGGTAGGCTCATCATTCACAGAACACCGTCTCTCAGCTAGTAACTAACTAGACAAAATTCTAGTGGGTCTAAGAGGAGACATAATTAATAAAGTTTCTTACAGAACAAAGCCCTACATAAACAAAATCTGACTGGGGGTGCCGTTCACCTACAGTTTAAGGGGCGGGCCTGGTAGGCTCATCATTTTTACGACACCGTCTCCCAGGTAGTAATTAACTAGACAAAATTCTAGTAAGACTAAGAGGAGAACAAGTTTATGACAAAACCAAGCTCTACATAAAAATGGGGAAAAAAGCAAGTGACTGGGCGTCCCGTTCACCCACAGTTTAAGGGACAGGCGCGGTAGGCCCAACATTCACAGGACACCGTCTCTCAGCCAGTAATTTAACTTGACAAAATCCAAGTTGGACTAAAAGGAGAAAAAAAAAATCAGTTTCTGACAGAACAAAGCCCTACAATGAAAATAAATCTGACTGGGGTGCCGTTCACCTACAGTTTAAGGGGCGGGCCCGGTAGGCTCGTCATTCACAGAACACCCGTCTCTCAGCTAGTAACTAACTAGACAAAATTCTAGTAAGACTAAGAGGAGAACAAATAACTAAAGTTTCTTACAGAATAAAGCCCTACATAAAAAAAAATCTGACTGGGGGTGCCGTTCATCTACAGTTTAAGGGGCGGGCCCGATAGGCTCATCATTCACAGAACACCGTCTCTCAGCTTGTAATTAACTAGACTAAAATCTAGTAAGACTAAGAGGAGAACAAATTAAATAAAGTGTCCTTCAGAAAAAAGCCCTACATAAACAAAATATGACTGGGGGAGCCGTTCATCTACAGTTTAAGGGTCGGGCCCGGTAGGTTCATCATTCACAGAACACCGTCTCTGAGCCAGTAATTAACTAGACAAAATTCTAGTAAGACTAAAATGAAAAATTAAATAAAGTTTCCTACAGAACAAAGCCCTACATGAACAAAATCTGACTGGGGATGCCGTTCACCTACAGTTTAAGGGGCGGGCCCGATAGGATCATCATGTAGTAATTAACTAGACAAAATTCTAGTAAGACTAAGAGGAGAACAAAAATTCGGTTTCTGACATAACAAAGCTCTACATAAGAAAGGGACCGAAAGCAAGTGACTGGGCGTCCCGTTCACCTACAGTTTAAGGGGTGTGCCAGGTAGGCCGATCTTTTTTTAGGACACCGTGTTCCAGCCACTACTTAACTTCATTTAATTCTAATTAGACTTAAAGAAGAAAAAACTTTGGTTTCTGACAAAACAAAGCTCTACATACAAAAAAGGGGAAAAGGGCAAGTGACTGGGGGTCCCGTTCACCTACAGTTTAAGGGGCGAGCCCGGTAGGCTCATCATTCACAGAACACCGTCTCTCAGCTAGTAACTAACTAGACAAAATTCTAGTGGGTCTAAGAGGAGACATAATTAATAAAGTTTCTTACAGAACAAAGCCCTACATAAACAAAATCTGACTGGGGGTGCCGTTCACCTACAGTTTAAGGGGCGGGCCTGGTAGGCTCATCATTTTTACGACACCGTCTCCCAGGTAGTAATTAACTAGACAAAATTCTAGTAAGACTAAGAGGAGAACAAGTTTATGACAAAACCAAGCTCTACATAAAAATGGGGAAAAAAGCAAGTGACTGGGCGTCCCGTTCACCCACAGTTTAAGGGACAGGCGCGGTAGGCCCAACATTCACAGGACACCGTCTCTCAGCCAGTAATTTAACTTGACAAAATCCAAGTTGGACTAAAAGGAGAAAAAAAAAATCAGTTTCTGACAGAACAAAGCCCTACAATGAAAATAAATCTGACTGGGGTGCCGTTCACCTACAGTTTAAGGGGCGGGCCCGGTAGGCTCGTCATTCACAGAACACCCGTCTCTCAGCTAGTAACTAACTAGACAAAATTCTAGTAAGACTAAGAGGAGAACAAATAACTAAAGTTTCTTACAGAATAAAGCCCTACATAAAAAAAAATCTGACTGGGGGTGCCGTTCATCTACAGTTTAAGGGGCGGGCCCGATAGGCTCATCATTCACAGAACACCGTCTCTCAGCTTGTAATTAACTAGACTAAAATCTAGTAAGACTAAGAGGAGAACAAATTAAATAAAGTGTCCTTCAGAAAAAAGCCCTACATAAACAAAATATGACTGGGGGAGCCGTTCATCTACAGTTTAAGGGTCGGGCCCGGTAGGTTCATCATTCACAGAACACCGTCTCTGAGCCAGTAATTAACTAGACAAAATTCTAGTAAGACTAAAATGAAAAATTAAATAAAGTTTCCTACAGAACAAAGCCCTACATGAACAAAATCTGACTGGGGATGCCGTTCACCTACAGTTTAAGGGGCGGGCCCGATAGGATCATCATTCAAGGAACACCGTCTCTCAGTTAGTAATTAACTAGACAAAATGCTAGTAAGACTAAGAGGAGAACAAAAATTCGGATTCTGTCAAAATAAGGCTCTACATACAAAAAAAGGGAAAAGGGCAAGTGATTGGGCGTCCCGTTCACCTACAGTTTAAGGGGCGGGCCCGGTAGTTTCATTATTTACAGAACACCATCTCTCAGCTAGTAACTAACTAGACAAAATTCTAGTAAGACTAAGAGGAGACATAATAAATAAAGTTTCTTACAGAACAAAGCCCTACATAAACAAAATCTGACTGGGGGTGCCGTTCACCTACAGTTTAAGGGGCGGGCCCGATAGGCTCATCATTCACAGAAAACCGTCTCTCAGCCAGAATTAACTAGACAACATTCTAGTGGGACTAAGAGGAGACATAATAAATAAAGTTTCTTACAGAACAAAGCCCTCCAATGAAAATAAATCTGACTGGGGTGCCGTTCACCTACAGTTTAAGGGGCGGGCCCGATAGGCTCATCATTCACAGAAAACCGTCTCTCAGCCAGAATTAACTAGACAACATTCTAGTGGAACTTAGAGGAGATATAATAAATAAATTTTATTACAGAACAAAGCCCTAAATAAACAAAATCTGACTGGGCGTCCCGTTCACCTACAGTTTAAGGGGCGGGCCCGGTAGGCTCATCATTCACAGAACACCGTCTCTCAGCTAGTAACTAACTTGACAAAATTCTAGTGGGTCTAAGAGGAGACATAATTAATAAAGTTTCTTACAGAACAAAGCCCTACATAAACAAAATCTGACTGGGGGTGCCGTTCACCTACAGTTAAAGGGACGGGCCCGATAGGCTCACCATTCAAGGAACACCCGTCTCTCAGCTAGTAATTAACTAGACAAAATTCTAGTAAGACTAGGAGGAGAACGAAAATTCGGTTTCTGTCAAAATAAAGCACTACATACAAAAAAGGGGAAAAGGGCAAGTGACTGGGCGTCCCGTTTACCTACAGTTTAAGGGGCGGGCCCGGTAGGCTTATCATTCACAGAACACCGTCTCTCAGCTAGTAATTAACTAGACAAAATTCTAGTAAGACTAAGAGGAGAACAAAAATTCGGTTTCTGACAAAACAAAGGCTCACCATTCAAGGAACACCGTCTCTCAGTTAGTAATTAACTAGACAAAATTCTAGTAAGACTAAGAGGAGAACAAAAATTCGGTTTCTGACAAAACAAAGGCTCACCATTCAAGGAACACCGTCTCTCAGTTAGTAATTAACTAGACAAAATTCTAGTAAGACTAAGAGGAGAACAAAAATTCGGTTTCTGACAAAACAAAGGCTCACCATTCAAGGAACACCCGTCTCTCAGCTAGTAATTAACTAGACAAAATTCTAGTAAGACTAGGAGGAGAACGAAAATTCGGTTTCTGTCAAAATAAAGCACTACATACAAAAAAGGGGAAAAGGGCAAGTGACTGGGCGTCCCGTTTACCTACAGTTTAAGGGGCGGGCCCGGTAGGCTTATCATTCACAGAACACCGTCTCTCAGCTAGTAATTAACTAGACAAAATTCTAGTAAGACTAAGAGGAGAACAAAAATTCGGTTTCTGACAAAACAAAGGCTCACCATTCAAGGAACACCGTCTCTCAGTTAGTAATTAACTAGACAAAATTCTACTAAGACTAAGAGGAGAACAAAAATTCGGATTCTGTCAAAATAAAGCTCTACATACAAACTAGGGGAAAAGAGCAATGACTGGGCGTCCCGTTTACCTACAGTTTAAGGGGCGGGCCCGGTAGGCTTATCATTCACAGAACACCGTCTCTCAGCTAGTAACTAACTAGACAAAATTCTAGTGGGTCTAAGAGGAGACATAATTAATAAAGTTTCTTACAGAACAAAGCCCTACATAAACAAAATCTGACTGGGGTGCCGTTCACCTACAATTTAAGGGGCGGGCCCGATAGGCCCAACATTCACAGGACACCTTCTCTCAGCCAGTAATTTAACTTGACAAAATCCAAGTTGGACTAAAAGGAGAAAAAAAAAATCAGTTTCTGACAGAACAAAGCCCTACAATGAAAATAAATCTGACTGGGGTGCCGTTCACCTACAGTTTAAGGGGCGGGCCCGGTAGGCTCATCATTCACAGAACACCCGTCTCTCAGCTAGTAACTAACTAGACAAAATTCTAGTAAGACTAAGAGGAGAACAAATAACTAAAGTTTCTGACAGAACAAAGCCCTACATGAACAAAATCTGACTGGGGATGCCGTTCACCTACAGTTTAAGGGGCGGGCCCGATAGGATCATCATTCAAGGAACACCGTCTCTCAGTTAGTAATTAACTAGACAAAATGCTAGTAAGACTAAGAGGAGAACAAAAATTCGGATTCTGTCAAAATAAGGCTCTACATACAAAAAAAGGGAAAAGGGCAAGTGCTTGGGCGTCCCGTTCACCTACAGTTTAAGGGGCGGGCCCGGTAGTTTCATTATTTACAGAACACCATCTCTCAGCTAGTAACTAACTAGACAAAATTCTAGTAAGACTAAGAGGAGACATAATAAATAAAGTTTCTTACAGAACAAAGCCCTACATAAACAAAATCTGACTGGGGGTGCCGTTCACCTACAGTTTAAGGGGCGGGCCCGATAGGCTCATCATTCACAGAAAACCGTCTCTCAGCCAGAATTAACTAGACAACATTCTAGTGGGACTAAGAGGAGACATAATAAATAAAGTTTCTTACAGAACAAAGCCCTCCAATGAAAATAAATCTGACTGGGGTGCCGTTCACCTACAGTTTAAGGGGCGGGCCCGATAGGCTCATCATTCACAGAAAACCGTCTCTCAGCCAGAATTAACTAGACAACATTCTAGTGGAACTTAGAGGAGATATAATAAATAAATTTTATTACAGAACAAAGCCCTAAATAAACAAAATCTGACTGGGCGTCCCGTTCACCTACAGTTTAAGGGGCGGGCCCGGTAGGCTCATCATTCACAGAACACCGTCTCTCAGCTAGTAACTAACTTGACAAAATTCTAGTGGGTCTAAGAGGAGACATAATTAATAAAGTTTCTTACAGAACAAAGCCCTACATAAACAAAATCTGACTGGGGGTGCCGTTCACCTACAGTTAAAGGGACGGGCCCGATAGGCTCACCATTCAAGGAACACCCGTCTCTCAGCTAGTAATTAACTAGACAAAATTCTAGTAAGACTAGGAGGAGAACGAAAATTCGGTTTCTGTCAAAATAAAGCACTACATACAAAAAAGGGGAAAAGGGCAAGTGACTGGGCGTCCCGTTTACCTACAGTTTAAGGGGCGGGCCCGGTAGGCTTATCATTCACAGAACACCGTCTCTCAGCTAGTAATTAACTAGACAAAATTCTAGTAAGACTAAGAGGAGAACAAAAATTCGGTTTCTGACAAAACAAAGGCTCACCATTCAAGGAACACCGTCTCTCAGTTAGTAATTAACTAGACAAAATTCTACTAAGACTAAGAGGAGAACAAAAATTCGGATTCTGTCAAAATAAAGCTCTACATACAAACTAGGGGAAAAGAGCAATGACTGGGCGTCCCGTTTACCTACAGTTTAAGGGGCGGGCCCGGTAGGCTTATCATTCACAGAACACCGTCTCTCAGCTAGTAACTAACTAGACAAAATTCTAGTGGGTCTAAGAGGAGACATAATTAATAAAGTTTCTTACAGAACAAAGCCCTACATAAACAAAATCTGACTGGGGTGCCGTTCACCTACAATTTAAGGGGCGGGCCCGATAGGCCCAACATTCACAGGACACCTTCTCTCAGCCAGTAATTTAACTTGACAAAATCCAAGTTGGACTAAAAGGAGAAAAAAAAAATCAGTTTCTGACAGAACAAAGCCCTACAATGAAAATAAATCTGACTGGGGTGCCGTTCACCTACAGTTTAAGGGGCGGGCCCGGTAGGCTCATCATTCACAGAACACCCGTCTCTCAGCTAGTAACTAACTAGACAAAATTCTAGTAAGACTAAGAGGAGAACAAATAACTAAAGTTTCTTACAGAATAAAGCCCTACATAAAAAAAAATCTGACTGGGGGTGCCGTTCATCTACAGTTTAAGGGACGGACCCGATAGGCTCACCATTCAAGGAACACCGTCTCTCAGTTAGTAATTAACTAGACAAAATTCTACTAAGACTAAGAGGAGAACAAAAATTCGGATTCTGTCAAAATAAAGCTCTACATACAAAATAGGGGAAAAAAACAATGACTGGGCGTCCCGTTTAACTACAGTTTAAGGGGCGGGCCCGATAGGCTTATCATTCACAGAACACCGTCTCTCAGCTAGTAATTAACTAGACAAAATTCTAGTAAGACTAGGAGGAGAAAAAATAACTAAAGTTTCTTACAGAACAAAGCCCTAAATAAACAAAATCTGACTTGGGGTGCCGTTCACCTACAGTTTAAGGGGCGGGCCCGGTAGGCTCATCATGTAGTAATTAACTAGACAAAATTCTAGTAAGACTAAGAGGAGAACAAAAATTCGGTTTCTGACATAACAAAGCTCTACATAAGAAAGGGACCGAAAGCAAGTGACTGGGCGTCCCGTTCACCTACAGTTTAAGGGGTGTGCCAGGTAGGCCGATCTGTTTTTTAGGACACCGTGTTCCAGCCACTACTTAACTTCATTTAATTCTAATTAGACTTAAAGAAGAAAAAACTTTGGTTTCTGACAAAACAAAGCTCTACATACAAAAAAGGGGAAAAGGGCAAGTGACTGGGGGTCCCGTTCACCTACAGTTTAAGGGGCGAGCCCGGTAGGCTCATCATTCACAGAACACCGTCTCTCAGCTACTAACTAACTAGACAAAATTCTAGTGGGTCTAAGAGGAGACATAATTAATAAAGTTTCTTACAGAACAAAGCCCTACATAAACAAAATCTGACTGGGGGTGCCGTTCACCTACAGTTTAAGGGGCGGGCCCGATAGGCTCATCATTCACAGAAAACCGTCTCTCAGCCAGAATTAACTAGACAACATTCTAGTGGGACTAAGAGGAGACATAATAAATAAAGTTTCTTACAGAACAAAGCCCTCCAATGAAAATAAATCTGACTGGGGTGCCGTTCACCTACAGTTTAAGGGGCGGGCCCGATAGGCTCATCATTCACAGAAAACCGTCTCTCAGCCAGAATTAACTAGACAACATTCTAGTGGAACTTAGAGGAGATATAATAAATAAATTTTATTACAGAACAAAGCCCTAAATAAACAAAATCTGACTGGGCGTCCCGTTCACCTACAGTTTAAGGGGCGGGCCCGGTAGGCTCATCATTCACAGAACACCGTCTCTCAGCTAGTAACTAACTTGACAAAATTCTAGTGGGTCTAAGAGGAGACATAATTAATAAAGTTTCTTACAGAACAAAGCCCTACATGAACAAAATCTGACTGGGGATGCCGTTCACCTACAGTTTAAGGGGCGGGCCCGATAGGATCATCATTCAAGGAACACCGTCTCTCAGTTAGTAATTAACTAGACAAAATGCTAGTAAGACTAAGAGGAGAACAAAAATTCGGATTCTGTCAAAATAAGGCTCTACATACAAAAAAAGGGAAAAGGGCAAGTGCTTGGGCATCCCGTTCACCTACAGTTTAAGGGGCGGGCCCGGTAGTTTCATTATTTACAGAACACCATCTCTCAGCTAGTAACTAACTAGACAAAATTCTAGTAAGACTAAGAGGAGACATAATAAATAAAGTTTCTTACAGAACAAAGCCCTACATAAACAAAATCTGACTGGGGGTGCCGTTCACCTACAGTTTAAGGGGCGGGCCCGATAGGCTCATCATTCACAGAAAACCGTCTCTCAGCCAGAATTAACTAGACAACATTCTAGTGGGACTAAGAGGAGACATAATAAATAAAGTTTCTTACAGAACAAAGCCCTCCAATGAAAATAAATCTGACTGGGGTGCCGTTCACCTACAGTTTAAGGGGCGGGCCCGATAGGCTCATCATTCACAGAAAACCGTCTCTCAGCCAGAATTAACTAGACAACATTCTAGTGGAACTTAGAGGAGATATAATAAATAAATTTTATTACAGAACAAAGCCCTAAATAAACAAAATCTGACTGGGGATGCCGTTCACCTACAGTTTAAGGGGCGGGCCCGATAGGATCATCATTCAAGGAACACCGTCTCTCAGTTAGTAATTAACTAGACAAAATGCTAGTAAGACTAAGAGGAGAACAAAAATTCGGATTCTGTCAAAATAAGGCTCTACATACAAAAAAAGGGAAAAGGGCAAGTGCTTGGGCGTCCCGTTCACCTACAGTTTAAGGGGCGGGCCCGGTAGTTTCATTATTTACAGAACACCATCTCTCAGCTAGTAACTAACTAGACAAAATTCTAGTAAGACTAAGAGGAGACATAATAAATAAAGTTTCTTAGAGAACAAAGCCCTACAATGAAAATAAATCTGACTGGGGTGCCGTTCACCTACAGTTTAAGGGGCGGGCCCGATAGGCTCATCATTCACAGAAAACCGTCTCTCAGCCAGAATTAACTAGACAACATTCTAGTGGGACTAAGAGGAGACATAATAAATAAAGTTTCTTACAGAACAAAGCCCTACAATGAAAATAAATCTGACTGGGGTGCCGTTCACCTACAGTTTAAGGGGCGGGCCCGATAGGCTCATCATTCACAGAAAACCGTCTCTCAGCCAGAATTAACTAGACAACATTCTAGTGGAACTTAGAGGAGATATAATAAATAAATTTTATTACAGAACAAAGCCCTAAATAAACAAAATCTGACTGGGCGTCCCGTTCACCTACAGTTTAAGGGGCGGGCCCGGTAGGCTCATCATTCACAGAACACCGTCTCTCAGCTAGTAACTAACTTGACAAAATTCTAGTGGGTCTAAGAGGAGACATAATTAATAAAGTTTCTTACAGAACAAAGCCCTACATAAACAAAATCTGACTGGGGGTGCCGTTCACCTACAGTTAAAGGGACGGGCCCGATAGGCTCACCATTCAAGGAACACCCGTCTCTCAGCTAGTAATTAACTAGACAAAATTCTAGTAAGACTAGGAGGAGAACGAAAATTCGGTTTCTGTCAAAATAAAGCACTACATACAAAAAAGGGGAAAAGGGCAAGTGACTGGGCGTCCCGTTTACCTACAGTTTAAGGGGCGGGCCCGGTAGGCTTATCATTCACAGAACACCGTCTCTCAGCTAGTAATTAACTAGACAAAATTCTAGTAAGACTAAGAGGAGAACAAAAATTCGGTTTCTGACAAAACAAAGGCTCACCATTCAAGGAACACCGTCTCTCAGTTAGTAATTAACTAGACAAAATTCTACTAAGACTAAGAGGAGAACAAAAAATTCGGATTCTGTCAAAATAAAGCTCTACATACAAACTAGGGGAAAAGAGCAATGACTGGGCGTCCCGTTTACCTACAGTTTAAGGGGCGGGCCCGGTAGGCTTATCATTCACAGAACACCGTCTCTCAGCTAGTAACTAACTAGACAAAATTCTAGTGGGTCTAAGAGGAGACATAATTAATAAAGTTTCTTACAGAACAAAGCCCTACATAAACAAAATCTGACTGGGGTGCCGTTCACCTACAATTTAAGGGGCGGGCCCGATAGGCCCAACATTCACAGGACACCTTCTCTCAGCCAGTAATTTAACTTGACAAAATCCAAGTTGGACTAAAAGGAGAAAAAAAAAATCAGTTTCTGACAGAACAAAGCCCTACAATGAAAATAAATCTGACTGGGGTGCCGTTCACCTACAGTTTAAGGGGCGGGCCCGGTAGGCTCATCATTCACAGAACACCCGTCTCTCAGCTAGTAACTAACTAGACAAAATTCTAGTAAGACTAAGAGGAGAACAAATAACTAAAGTTTCTTACAGAATAAAGCCCTACATAAAAAAAAATCTGACTGGGGGTGCCGTTCATCTACAGTTTAAGGGACGGACCCGATAGGCTCACCATTCAAGGAACACCGTCTCTCAGTTAGTAATTAACTAGACAAAATTCTACTAAGACTAAGAGGAGAACAAAAATTCGGATTCTGTCAAAATAAAGCTCTACATACAAAATAGGGGAAAAAAACAATGACTGGGCGTCCCGTTTAACTACAGTTTAAGGGGCGGGCCCGATAGGCTTATCATTCACAGAACACCGTCTCTCAGCTAGTAATTAACTAGACAAAATTCTAGTAAGACTAGGAGGAGAAAAAATAACTAAAGTTTCTTACAGAACAAAGCCCTAAATAAACAAAATCTGACTTGGGGTGCCGTTCACCTACAGTTTAAGGGGCGGGCCCGGTAGGCTCATCATGTAGTAATTAACTAGACAAAATTCTAGTAAGACTAAGAGGAGAACAAAAATTCGGTTTCTGACATAACAAAGCTCTACATAAGAAAGGGACCGAAAGCAAGTGACTGGGCGTCCCGTTCACCTACAGTTTAAGGGGTGTGCCAGGTAGGCCGATCTGTTTTTTAGGACACCGTGTTCCAGCCACTACTTAACTTCATTTAATTCTAATTAGACTTAAAGAAGAAAAAATTTTGGTTTCTGACAAAACAAAGCTCTACATACAAAAAAGGGGAAAAGGGCAAGTGACTGGGGGTCCCGTTCACCTACAGTTTAAGGGGCGAGCCCGGTAGGCTCATCATTCACAGAACACCGTCTCTCAGCTAGTAACTAACTAGACAAAATTCTAGTGGGTCTAAGAGGAGACATAATTAATAAAGTTTCTTACAGAACAAAGCCCTACATAAACAAAATCTGACTGGGGGTGCCGTTCACCTACAGTTTAAGGGGCGGGCCCGATAGGCTCATCATTCACAGAAAACCGTCTCTCAGCCAGAATTAACTAGACAACATTCTAGTGGGACTAAGAGGAGACATAATAAATAAAGTTTCTTACAGAACAAAGCCCTCCAATGAAAATAAATCTGACTGGGGTGCCGTTCACCTACAGTTTAAGGGGCGGGCCCGATAGGCTCATCATTCACAGAAAACCGTCTCTCAGCCAGAATTAACTAGACAACATTCTAGTGGAACTTAGAGGAGATATAATAAATAAATTTTATTACAGAACAAAGCCCTAAATAAACAAAATCTGACTGGGCGTCCCGTTCACCTACAGTTTAAGGGGCGGGCCCGGTAGGCTCATCATTCACAGAACACCGTCTCTCAGCTAGTAACTAACTTGACAAAATTCTAGTGGGTCTAAGAGGAGACATAATTAATAAAGTTTCTTACAGAACAAAGCCCTACATGAACAAAATCTGACTGGGGATGCCGTTCACCTACAGTTTAAGGGGCGGGCCCGATAGGATCATCATTCAAGGAACACCGTCTCTCAGTTAGTAATTAACTAGACAAAATGCTAGTAAGACTAAGAGGAGAACAAAAATTCGGATTCTGTCAAAATAAGGCTCTACATACAAAAAAAGGGAAAAGGGCAAGTGCTTGGGCGTCCCGTTCACCTACAGTTTAAGGGGCGGGCCCGGTAGTTTCATTATTTACAGAACACCATCTCTCAGCTAGTAACTAACTAGACAAAATTCTAGTAAGACTAAGAGGAGACATAATAAATAAAGTTTCTTACAGAACAAAGCCCTACATAAACAAAATCTGACTGGGGGTGCCGTTCACCTACAGTTTAAGGGGCGGGCCCGATAGGCTCATCATTCACAGAAAACCGTCTCTCAGCCAGAATTAACTAGACAACATTCTAGTGGGACTAAGAGGAGACATAATAAATAAAGTTTCTTACAGAACAAAGCCCTCCAATGAAAATAAATCTGACTGGGGTGCCGTTCACCTACAGTTTAAGGGGCGGGCCCGATAGGCTCATCATTCACAGAAAACCGTCTCTCAGCCAGAATTAACTAGACAACATTCTAGTGGAACTTAGAGGAGATATAATAAATAAATTTTATTACAGAACAAAGCCCTAAATAAACAAAATCTGACTGGGCGTCCCGTTCACCTACAGTTTAAGGGGCGGGCCCGGTAGGCTCATCATTCACAGAACACCGTCTCTCAGCTAGTAACTAACTTGACAAAATTCTAGTGGGTCTAAGAGGAGACATAATTAATAAAGTTTCTTACAGAACAAAGCCCTACATAAACAAAATCTGACTGGGGGTGCCGTTCACCTACAGTTAAAGGGACGGGCCCGATAGGCTCACCATTCAAGGAACACCCGTCTCTCAGCTAGTAATTAACTAGACAAAATTCTAGTAAGACTAGGAGGAGAACGAAAATTCGGTTTCTGTCAAAATAAAGCACTACATACAAAAAAGGGGAAAAGGGCAAGTGACTGGGCGTCCCGTTTACCTACAGTTTAAGGGGCGGGCCCGGTAGGCTTATCATTCACAGAACACCGTCTCTCAGCTAGTAATTAACTAGACAAAATTCTAGTAAGACTAAGAGGAGAACAAAAATTCGGTTTCTGACAAAACAAAGGCTCACCATTCAAGGAACACCGTCTCTCAGTTAGTAATTAACTAGACAAAATGCTAGTAAGACTAAGAGGAGAACAAAAATTCGGATTCTGTCAAAATAAGGCTCTACATACAAAAAAAGGGAAAAGGGCAAGTGCTTGGGCGTCCCGTTCACCTACAGTTTAAGGGGCGGGCCCGGTAGTTTCATTATTTACAGAACACCATCTCTCAGCTAGTAACTAACTAGACAAAATTCTAGTAAGACTAAGAGGAGACATAATAAATAAAGTTTCTTACAGAACAAAGCCCTACATAAACAAAATCTGACTGGGGGTGCCGTTCACCTACAGTTTAAGGGGCGGGCCCGATAGGCTCATCATTCACAGAAAACCGTCTCTCAGCCAGAATTAACTAGACAACATTCTAGTGGGACTAAGAGGAGACATAATAAATAAAGTTTCTTACAGAACAAAGCCCTCCAATGAAAATAAATCTGACTGGGGTGCCGTTCACCTACAGTTTAAGGGGCGGGCCCGATAGGCTCATCATTCACAGAAAACCGTCTCTCAGCCAGAATTAACTAGACAACATTCTAGTGGAACTTAGAGGAGATATAATAAATAAATTTTATTACAGAACAAAGCCCTAAATAAACAAAATCTGACTGGGCGTCCCGTTCACCTACAGTTTAAGGGGCGGGCCCGGTAGGCTCATCATTCACAGAACACCGTCTCTCAGCTAGTAACTAACTTGACAAAATTCTAGTGGGTCTAAGAGGAGACATAATTAATAAAGTTTCTTACAGAACAAAGCCCTACATAAACAAAATCTGACTGGGGGTGCCGTTCACCTACAGTTAAAGGGACGGGCCCGATAGGCTCACCATTCAAGGAACACCCGTCTCTCAGCTAGTAATTAACTAGACAAAATTCTAGTAAGACTAGGAGGAGAACGAAAATTCGGTTTCTGTCAAAATAAAGCACTACATACAAAAAAGGGGAAAAGGGCAAGTGACTGGGCGTCCCGTTTACCTACAGTTTAAGGGGCGGGCCCGGTAGGCTTATCATTCACAGAACACCGTCTCTCAGCTAGTAATTAACTAGACAAAATTCTAGTAAGACTAAGAGGAGAACAAAAATTCGGTTTCTGACAAAACAAAGGCTCACCATTCAAGGAACACCGTCTCTCAGTTAGTAATTAACTAGACAAAATTCTACTAAGACTAAGAGGAGAACAAAAATTCGGATTCTGTCAAAATAAAGCTCTACATACAAACTAGGGGAAAAGAGCAATGACTGGGCGTCCCGTTTACCTACAGTTTAAGGGGCGGGCCCGGTAGGCTTATCATTCACAGAACACCGTCTCTCAGCTAGTAACTAACTAGACAAAATTCTAGTGGGTCTAAGAGGAGACATAATTAATAAAGTTTCTTACAGAACAAAGCCCTACATAAACAAAATCTGACTGGGGTGCCGTTCACCTACAATTTAAGGGGCGGGCCCGATAGGCCCAACATTCACAGGACACCTTCTCTCAGCCAGTAATTTAACTTGACAAAATCCAAGTTGGACTAAAAGGAGAAAAAAAAAATCAGTTTCTGACAGAACAAAGCCCTACAATGAAAATAAATCTGACTGGGGTGCCGTTCACCTACAGTTTAAGGGGCGGGCCCGGTAGGCTCATCATTCACAGAACACCCGTCTCTCAGCTAGTAACTAACTAGACAAAATTCTAGTAAGACTAAGAGGAGAACAAATAACTAAAGTTTCTTACAGAATAAAGCCCTACATAAAAAAAAATCTGACTGGGGGTGCCGTTCATCTACAGTTTAAGGGACGGACCCGATAGGCTCACCATTCAAGGAACACCGTCTCTCAGTTAGTAATTAACTAGACAAAATTCTACTAAGACTAAGAGGAGAACAAAAATTCGGATTCTGTCAAAATAAAGCTCTACATACAAAATAGGGGAAAAAAACAATGACTGGGCGTCCCGTTTAACTACAGTTTAAGGGGCGGGCCCGATAGGCTTATCATTCACAGAACACCGTCTCTCAGCTAGTAATTAACTAGACAAAATTCTAGTAAGACTAGGAGGAGAAAAAATAACTAAAGTTTCTTACAGAACAAAGCCCTAAATAAACAAAATCTGACTTGGGGTGCCGTTCACCTACAGTTTAAGGGGCGGGCCCGGTAGGCTCATCATATAGTAATTAACTAGACAAAATTCTAGTAAGACTAAGAGGAGAACAAAAATTCGGTTTCTGACATAACAAAGCTCTACATAAGAAAGGGACCGAAAGCAAGTGACTGGGCGTCCCGTTCACCTACAGTTTAAGGGGTGTGCCAGGTAGGCCGATCTGTTTTTTAGGACACCGTGTTCCAGCCACTACTTAACTTCATTTAATTCTAATTAGACTTAAAGAAGAAAAGACTTTGGTTTCTGACAAAACAAAGCTCTACATACAAAAAAGGGGAAAAGGGCAAGTGACTGGGGGTCCCGTTCACCTACAGTTTAAGGGGCGGGCCCGATAGGCTCATCATTCACAGAAAACCGTCTCTCAGCCAGAATTAACTAGACAACATTCTAGTGGAACTTAGAGGAGATATAATAAATAAATTTTATTACAGAACAAAGCCCTAAATAAACAAAATCTGACTGGGCGTCCCGTTCACCTACAGTTTAAGGGGCGGGCCCGGTAGGCTCATCATTCACAGAACACCGTCTCTCAGCTAGTAACTAACTTGACAAAATTCTAGTGGGTCTAAGAGGAGACATAATTAATAAAGTTTCTTACAGAACAAAGCCCTACATAAACAAAATCTGACTGGGGGTGCCGTTCACCTACAGTTAAAGGGACGGGCCCGATAGGCTCACCATTCAAGGAACACCCGTCTCTCAGCTAGTAATTAACTAGACAAAATTCTAGTAAGACTAGGAGGAGAACGAAAATTCGGTTTCTGTCAAAATAAAGCACTACATACAAAAAAGGGGAAAAGGGCAAGTGACTGGGCGTCCCGTTTACCTACAGTTTAAGGGGCGGGCCCGGTAGGCTTATCATTCACAGAACACCGTCTCTCAGCTAGTAATTAACTAGACAAAATTCTAGTAAGACTAAGAGGAGAACAAAAATTCGGTTTCTGACAAAACAAAGGCTCACCATTCAAGGAACACCGTCTCTCAGTTAGTAATTAAC
Source organism: Strongylocentrotus droebachiensis (assembly GCA_035222895.1). Classification (NCBI taxonomy): domain Eukaryota; kingdom Metazoa; phylum Echinodermata; class Echinoidea; order Camarodonta; family Strongylocentrotidae; genus Strongylocentrotus; species Strongylocentrotus droebachiensis. Next base: position 44,030 of record JAVYIG010007248.1, read on the forward strand.
TAGACAAAATGCTAGTAAGACTAAGAGGAGAACAAAAATTCGGATTCTGTCAAAATAAGGCTCTACATACAAAAAAAGGGAAAAGGGCAAGTGCTTGGGCGTCCCGTTCACCTACAGTTTAAGGGGCGGGCCCGGTAGTTTCATTATTTACAGAACACCATCTCTCAGCTAGTAACTAACTAGACAAAATTCTAGTAAGACTAAGAGGAGACATAATAAATAAAGTTTCTTACAGAACAAAGCCCTACATAAACAAAATCTGACTGGGGGTGCCGTTCACCTACAGTTTAAGGGGCGGGCCCGATAGGCTCATCATTCACAGAAAACCGTCTCTCAGCCAGAATTAACTAGACAACATTCTAGTGGGACTAAGAGGAGACATAATAAATAAAGTTTCTTACAGAACAAAGCCCTCCAATGAAAATAAATCTGACTGGGGTGCCGTTCACCTACAGTTTAAGGGGCGGGCCCGATAGGCTCATCATTCACAGAAAACCGTCTCTCAGCCAGAATTAACTAGACAACATTCTAGTGGAACTTAGAGGAGATATAATAAATAAATTTTATTACAGAACAAAGCCCTAAATAAACAAAATCTGACTGGGCGTCCCGTTCACCTACAGTTTAAGGGGCGGGCCCGGTAGGCTCATCATTCACAGAACACCGTCTCTCAGCTAGTAACTAACTTGACAAAATTCTAGTGGGTCTAAGAGGAGACATAATTAATAAAGTTTCTTACAGAACAAAGCCCTACATAAACAAAATCTGACTGGGGGTGCCGTTCACCTACAGTTAAAGGGACGGGCCCGATAGGCTCACCATTCAAGGAACACCCGTCTCTCAGCTAGTAATTAACTAGACAAAATTCTAGTAAGACTAGGAGGAGAACGAAAATTCGGTTTCTGTCAAAATAAAGCACTACATACAAAAAAGGGGAAAAGGGCAAGTGACTGGGCGTCCCGTTTACCTACAGTTTAAGGGGCGGGCCCGGTAGGCTTATCATTCACAGAACACCGTCTCTCAGCTAGTAATTAACTAGACAAAATTCTAGTAAGACTAAGAGGAGAACAAAAATTCGGTTTCTGACAAAACAAAGGCTCACCATTCAAGGAACACCGTCTCTCAGTTAGTAATTAACTAGACAAAATTCTACTAAGACTAAGAGGAGAACAAAAATTCGGATTCTGTCAAAATAAAGCTCTACATACAAACTAGGGGAAAAGAGCAATGACTGGGCGTCCCGTTTACCTACAGTTTAAGGGGCGGGCCCGGTAGGCTTATCATTCACAGAACACCGTCTCTCAGCTAGTAACTAACTAGACAAAATTCTAGTGGGTCTAAGAGGAGACATAATTAATAAAGTTTCTTACAGAACAAAGCCCTACATAAACAAAATCTGACTGGGGTGCCGTTCACCTACAATTTAAGGGGCGGGCCCGATAGGCCCAACATTCACAGGACACCTTCTCTCAGCCAGTAATTTAACTTGACAAAATCCAAGTTGGACTAAAAGGAGAAAAAAAAAATCAGTTTCTGACAGAACAAAGCCCTACAATGAAAATAAATCTGACTGGGGTGCCGTTCACCTACAGTTTAAGGGGCGGGCCCGGTAGGCTCATCATTCACAGAACACCCGTCTCTCAGCTAGTAACTAACTAGACAAAATTCTAGTAAGACTAAGAGGAGAACAAATAACTAAAGTTTCTTACAGAATAAAGCCCTACATAAAAAAAAATCTGACTGGGGGTGCCGTTCATCTACAGTTTAAGGGACGGACCCGATAGGCTCACCATTCAAGGAACACCGTCTCTCAGTTAGTAATTAACTAGACAAAATTCTACTAAGACTAAGAGGAGAACAAAAATTCGGATTCTGTCAAAATAAAGCTCTACATACAAAATAGGGGAAAAAAACAATGACTGGGCGTCCCGTTTAACTACAGTTTAAGGGGCGGGCCCGATAGGCTTATCATTCACAGAACACCGTCTCTCAGCTAGTAATTAACTAGACAAAATTCTAGTAAGACTAGGAGGAGAAAAAATAACTAAAGTTTCTTACAGAACAAAGCCCTAAATAAACAAAATCTGACTTGGGGTGCCGTTCACCTACAGTTTAAGGGGCGGGCCCGGTAGGCTCATCATATAGTAATTAACTAGACAAAATTCTAGTAAGACTAAGAGGAGAACAAAAATTCGGTTTCTGACATAACAAAGCTCTACATAAGAAAGGGACCGAAAGCAAGTGACTGGGCGTCCCGTTCACCTACAGTTTAAGGGGTGTGCCAGGTAGGCCGATCTGTTTTTTAGGACACCGTGTTCCAGCCACTACTTAACTTCATTTAATTCTAATTAGACTTAAAGAAGAAAAAACTTTGGTTTCTGACAAAACAAAGCTCTACATACAAAAAAGGGGAAAAGGGCAAGTGACTGGGGGTCCCGTTCACCTACAGTTTAAGGGGCGAGCCCGGTAGGCTCATCATTCACAGAACACCGTCTCTCAGCTAGTAACTAACTAGACAAAATTCTAGTGGGTCTAAGAGGAGACATAATTAATAAAGTTTCTTACAGAACAAAGCCCTACATAAACAAAATCTGACTGGGGGTGCCGTTCACCTACAGTTTAAGGGGCGGGCCCGATAGGCTCATCATTCACAGAAAACCGTCTCTCAGCCAGAATTAACTAGACAACATTCTAGTGGGACTAAGAGGAGACATAATAAATAAAGTTTCTTACAGAACAAAGCCCTCCAATGAAAATAAATCTGACTGGGGTGCCGTTCACCTACAGTTTAAGGGGCGGGCCCGATAGGCTCATCATTCACAGAAAACCGTCTCTCAGCCAGAATTAACTAGACAACATTCTAGTGGAACTTAGAGGAGATATAATAAATAAATTTTATTACAGAACAAAGCCCTAAATAAACAAAATCTGACTGGGCGTCCCGTTCACCTACAGTTTAAGGGGCGGGCCCGGTAGGCTCATCATTCACAGAACACCGTCTCTCAGCTAGTAACTAACTTGACAAAATTCTAGTGGGTCTAAGAGGAGACATAATTAATAAAGTTTCTTACAGAACAAAGCCCTACATAAACAAAATCTGACTGGGGGTGCCGTTCACCTACAGTTTAAGGGGCGGGCCCGATAGGCTCACCATTCAAGGAACACCCGTCTCTCAGCTAGTAATTAACTAGACAAAATTCTAGTAAGACTAGGAGGAGAACGAAAATTCGGTTTCTGTCAAAATAAAGCACTACATACAAAAAAGGGGAAAAGGGCAAGTGACTGGGCGTCCCGTTTACCTACAGTTTAAGGGGCGGGCCCGGTAGGCTTATCATTCACAGAACACCGTCTCTCAGCTAGTAACTAACTAGACAAAATTCTAGTGGGACTAAGAGGAGACATAATAAATAAAGTTTCTTACAGAACAAAGCCCTACATAAACAAAATCTGACTGGGGGTACCGTTCACCTACATTTTAAGGTGCGGGCCCGGTAGGCTGATCATTCACAGAAAACCGTCTCTCAGCCAGAATTAACTAGACAACATTCTAGTGGGACTTAGAGGAGACATAATAAATAAAGTTTCTTACAGAACAAAGCCCTACAATGAAAATAATTCTGACTGGGGTGCCATTCACTTACAGTTTAAGGGGCGGGCCCGGTAGGCTCATCATTCACAGAACACCCGTCTCTCAGCTAGTAATTAACTAGACAAAATTCTAGTAAGACTAAGAGGAGAAAAAAAATTCGGATTCTGTCAAAATAAAGCTCTACATACAAAAAAGGGGGAAAGGGCAAGTGCTTGGGCGTCCCGTTCACCTACAGATTAAGGGACGGGCCCGATAGGCTCAGCATTCACAGAACACCGTCTCTCAGCTAGTAATTAACTAGACAAAATTCTAGTAAGACTAAGAGGAGAACAAAAATTCGGTTTCTGACAAAACAAAGGCTCACCATTCAAGGAACACCGTCTCTCAGTTAGTAATTAACTAGACAAAATTCTACTTAGACTAAGAGGACAACAAAAATTCGGATTCTGTCAAAATAAAGCTCTACATACAAACTAGGGGAAAAGAGCAATGACTGGGCGTCCCGTTTACCTACAGTTTAAAGGGCGGGCCCGGTAGGCTCACCATTCAAGGAACACCGTCTCTCAGCTAGTAACTAACTAGACAAAATTCTAGTAAGACTAGGAGGAGAACGAAAATTCGGTTTCTGTCAAAATAAAGCTCTACATACAAAAAAGGGGAAAAGAGCAATGACTGGGCGTTCCGTTCACCTACAGTTTAAGGGGCGGGCCCGATAGGCTCACCATTCAAGGAACACCCGTCTCTCAGCTAGTAACTAACTAGACAAAATTCTAGTAAGACTAAGAGGAGACATAATAAATAAAGTTTCTTACAGAACAAAGCCCTACATAAACAAAATCTGACTGGGGGTGCCGTTCACCTACAGTTTAAGGGGCGGGCCCGATAGGCTCATCATTCACAGAAAACCGTCTCTCAGCCAGAATTAACTAGACAACATTCTAGTGGGACTAAGAGGAGACATAATAAATAAAGTTTCTTACAGAACAAAGCCTTCCAATGAAAATAAATCTGACTGGGGTGCCGTTCACCTACAGTTTAAGGGGCGGGCCCGATAGGCTCATCATTCACAGAAAACCGTCTCTCAGCCAGAATTAACTAGACAACATTCTAGTGGAACTTAGAGGAGATATAATAAATAAATTTTATTACAGAACAAAGCCCTAAATAAACAAAATCTGACTGGGCGTCCCGTTCACCTACAGTTTAAGGGGCGGGCCCGGTAGGCTCATCATTCACAGAACACCGTCTCTCAGCTAGTAACTAACTTGACAAAATTCTAGTGGGTCTAAGAGGAGACATAATTAATAAAGTTTCTTACAGAACAAAGCCTTACATAAACAAAATCTGACTGGGGGTGCCGTTCACCTACAGTTAAAGGGACGGGCCCGATAGGCTCACCATTCAAGGAACACCCGTCTCTCAGCTAGTAATTAACTAGACAAAATTCTAGTAAGACTAGGAGGAGAACGAAAATTCGGTTTCTGTCAAAATAAAGCACTACATACAAAAAAGGGGAAAAGGGCAAGTGACTGGGCGTCCCGTTTACCTACAGTTTAAGGGGCGGGCCCGGTAGGCTTATCATTCACAGAACACCGTCTCTCAGCTAGTAACTAACTAGACAAAATTCTAGTGGGTCTAAGAGGAGACATAATTAATAAATTTTCTTACAGAACAAAGCCCTACATAAACAAAATCTGACTGGGGGTACCGTTCACCTACATTTTAAGGTGCGGGCCCGGTAGGCTGATCATTCACAGAAAACCGTCTCTCAGCCAGAATTAACTAGACAACATTCTAGTGGGACTTAGAGGAGACATAATAAATAAAGTTTCTTACAGAACAAAGCCCTACAATGAAAATAAATCTGACTGGGGTGCCATTCACTTACAGTTTAAGGGGCGGGCCCGGTAGGCTCATCATTCACAGAACACCCGTCTCTCAGCTAGTAATTAACTAGACAAAATTCTAGTAAGACTAAGAGGAGAAAAAAAAATCCGGATTCTGTCAAAATAAAGCTCTACATACAAAAAAGGGGGAAAGGGCAAGTGCTTGGGCGTCCCGTTCACCTACAGATTAAGGGACGGGCCCGATAGGCTCAGCATTCACAGAACACCGTCTCTCAGCTAGTAATTAACTAGACAAAATTCTAGTAAGACTAAGAGGAGAACAAAAATTCGGTTTCTGACAAAACAAAGGCTCACCATTCAAGGAACACCGTCTCTCAGTTAGTAATTAACTAGACAAAATTCTACTTAGACTAAGAGGAGAACAAAAATTCGGATTCTGTCAAAATAAAGCTCTACATACAAACTAGGGGAAAAGAGCAATGACTGGGCGTCCCGTTTACCTACAGTTTAAGGGGCGGGCCCGGTAGGCTTATCATTCACAGAACACCGTCTCCCAGCTAGTAACTAACTAGACAAAATTCTAGTGGGTCTAAGAGGAGACATAATTAATAAAGTTTCTTACAGAACAAAGCCCTACATAAACAAAATCTGACTGGGGTGCCGTTCACCTACAATTTAAGGGGCGGGCCCGATAGGCCCAACATTCACAGGACACCTTCTCTCAGCCAGTAATTTAACTTGACAAAATCCAAGTTGGACTAAAAGGAGAAAAAAAAAATCAGTTTCTGACAGAACAAAGCCCTACAATGAAAATAAATCTGACTGGGGTGCCGTTCACCTACAGTTTAAGGGGCGGGCCCGGTAGGCTCATCATTCACAGAACACCCGTCTCTCAGCTAGTAACTAACTAGACAAAATTCTAGTAAGACTAAGAGGAGAACAAATAACTAAAGTTTCTTACAGAATAAAGCCCTACATAAAAAAAAATCTGACTGGGGGTGCCGTTCATCTACAGTTTAAGGGACGGACCCGATAGGCTCACCATTCAAGGAACACCGTCTCTCAGTTAGTAATTAACTAGACAAAATTCTACTAAGACTAAGAGGAGAACAAAAATTCGGATTCTGTCAAAATAAAGATCTACATACAAAATAGGGGAAAAAAACAATGACTGGGCGTCCCATTTAACTACAGTTTAAGGGGCGGGCCCGATAGGCTTATCATTCACAGAACACCGTCTCTCAGCTAGTAATTAACTAGACAAAATTCTAGTAAGACTAGGAGGAGAAAAAATAACTAAAGTTTCTTACAGAACAAAGCCCTAAATAAACAAAATCTGACTGGGCGTCCCGTTCACCTACAGTTTAAGGGGCGGGCCCGGTAGGCTCATCATTCACAGAAAACCGTCTCTCAGCCAGAATTAACTAGACAACATTCTAGTGGAACTTAGAGGAGATATAATAAATAAATTTTATTACAGAACAAAGCCCTAAATAAACAAAATCTGACTGGGCGTCCCGTTCACCTACAGTTTAAGGGGCGGGCCCGGTAGGCTCATCATTCACAGAACACCGTCTCTCAGCTAGTAATTAACTAGACAAAATTCTAGTAAGACTAGGAGGAGAACGAAAATTCGGTTTCTGTCAAAATAAAGCACTACATACAAAAAAGGGGAAAAGGGCAAGTGACTGGGGGTCCCGTTCACCTACAGTTTAAGGGGCGAGCCCGGTAGGCTCATCATTCACAGAACACCGTCTCTCAGCTAGTAACTAACTAGACTAAATTCTAGTGGGTCTAAGAGGAGACATAATTAATAAAGTTTCTTACAGAACAAAGCCCTACATAAACAAAATCTGACTGGGGGTGCCGTTCACCTACAGTTTAAGGGGCGGGCCCGATAGGCTCATCATTCACAGAAAACCGTCTCTCAGCCAGAATTAACTAGACAACATTCTAGTGGGACTAAGAGGAGACATAATAAATAAAGTTTCTTACAGAACAAAGCCCTCCAATGAAAATAAATCTGACTGGGGTGCCGTTCACCTACAGTTTAAGGGGCGGGCCCGATAGGCTCATCATTCACAGAAAACCGTCTCTCAGCCAGAATTAACTAGACAACATTCTAGTGGAACTTAGAGGAGATATAATAAATAAATTTTATTACAGAACAAAGCCCTAAATAAACAAAATCTGACTGGGCGTCCCGTTCACCTACAGTTTAAGGGGCGGGCCCGGTAGGCTCATCATTCACAGAACACCGTCTCTCAGCTAGTAACTAACTTGACAAAATTCTAGTGGGTCTAAGAGGAGACATAATTAATAAAGTTTCTTACAGAACAAAGCCCTACATAAACAAAATCTGACTGGGGGTGCCGTTCACCTACAGTTTAAGGGGCGGGCCCGATAGGCTCACCATTCAAGGAACACCCGTCTCTCAGCTAGTAATTAACTAGACAAAATTCTAGTAAGACTAGGAGGAGAACGAAAATTCGGTTTCTGTCAAAATAAAGCACTACATACAAAAAAGGGGAAAAGGGCAAGTGACTGGGCGTCCCGTTTACCTACAGTTTAAGGGGCGGGCCCGGTAGGCTTATCATTCACAGAACACCGTCTCTCAGCTAGTAACTAACTAGACAAAATTCTAGTGGGACTAAGAGGAGACATAATAAATAAAGTTTCTTACAGAACAAAGCCCTACATAAACAAAATCTGACTGGGGGTACCGTTCACCTACATTTTAAGGTGCGGGCCCGGTAGGCTGATCATTCACAGAAAACCGTCTCTCAGCCAGAATTAACTAGACAACATTCTAGTGGGACTTAGAGGAGACATAATAAATAAAGTTTCTTACAGAACAAAGCCCTACAATGAAAATAATTCTGACTGGGGTGCCATTCACTTACAGTTTAAGGGGCGGGCCCGGTAGGCTCATCATTCACAGAACACCCGTCTCTCAGCTAGTAATTAACTAGACAAAATTCTAGTAAGACTAAGAGGAGAAAAAAAATTCGGATTCTGTCAAAATAAAGCTCTACATACAAAAAAGGGGGAAAGGGCAAGTGCTTGGGCGTCCCGTTCACCTACAGATTAAGGGACGGGCCCGATAGGCTCAGCATTCACAGAACACCGTCTCTCAGCTAGTAATTAACTAGACAAAATTCTAGTAAGACTAAGAGGAGAACAAAAATTCGGTTTCTGACAAAACAAAGGCTCACCATTCAAGGAACACCGTCTCTCAGTTAGTAATTAACTAGACAAAATTCTACTTAGACTAAGAGGAGAACAAAAATTCGGATTCTGTCAAAATAAAGCTCTACATACAAAATAGGGGAAAAGAGCAATGACTGGGCGTTCCGTTCACCTACAGTTTAAGGGGCGGGCCCGATAGGCTCACCATTCAAGGAACACCCGTCTCTCAGCTAGTAATTAACTAGACAAAATTCTAGTAAGACTAGGAGGAGAACGAAAATTCGGTTTCTGTCAAAATAAAGCTCTACATACAAAAAAGGGGAAAAGAGCAATGACTGGGCGTCCCGTTTACCTACAGTTTAAGGGGCGGGCCCGGTAGGCTTATCATTCACAGAACACCGTCTCTCAGCTAGTAACTAACTAGACAAAATTCTAGTGGGTCTAAGAGGAAACATAATCAATAAAGTTTCTTACAGAACAAAGCCCTACATAAACAAAATCTGACTGGGGGTACCGTTTACCTACATTTTAAGGTGCGGGCCCGGTAGGCTGATCATTCACAGAAAACCGTCTCTCAGCCAGAATTAACTAGACAACATTCTAGTGGGACTTGGAGGAGACATAATAAATAAAGTTTCCTACAGAACAAAGCGCTATATAAACAAAATCTGACTGGGGTGCCGTTCACCTACAGTTTAAGGGGCGGGCCCGATAGGCTCATCATTCACAGAAAACCGTCTCTCAGCCAGAATTAACTAGACAACATTCTAGTGGGACTTAGAGGAGACATAATAAATAAAGTTTCTTACAGAACAAAGCCCTACAATGAAAATAAATCTGACTGGGGTGCCGTTCACCTACAGTTCAAAGGGCGGGCCCGGTAGGCTTATCATTCACAGAACACCGTCTCTCAGCTAGTAACTAACTAGACAAAATTCTAGTGGGTCTAAGAGGAGACATAATTAATAAAGTTTCTTACATACAGAACAAAGCCCTACATAAACAAAATCTGACTTGGGGTGCCGTTCACCTGCAGTTTAAGGGGCGGGCCTGGTAGGCTCATCATTTTTACGACACCGTCTCCCAGGTAGTAATTAACTAGACAAAATTCTAGTAAGACTAAGAGGAGAACAAAAATTCGGTTTCTGACATAACAAAGCTCTACATAAAAAAGGGACCGAAAGCAAGTGATTTGGCGTCCCGCTCACCTACAATTTTAGGGGCGGGCCCGGTAAGCTCATCATTCACAGAACACCGTCTCCCAGCTAGTAATTAACTAGACAACATTCTAGTAAGACTAAGAGGAGAAAAAATAACTAAAGTTTCTTACAGAATAAAGCCCTACATAAAAAAAAATCTGACTGGGGGTGCCGTTCATCTACACTTTAAGGAGCGGGCCCGGTAGGCACATCACTTACTGAACACAGTCTCTCAGTTAGTAATTAACAAAATTCTAGTAAGACTAAGAGGAGAACAAAAATTTGTTTTCTGACAAAACAAAGCTCCACATAAAAAAGGGGGCGAAAGCAAGTGACTGGTCGTCCCGTTCACCTACAGTTTAAGGGGTGTGCCAGGTAGGCTCATCATTTTTAGGACACCGTGTTCCAGCCACTACTTAACTTCATTTAATTCTAATTAGACTTAAAGAAGAAAAAACTTTGGTTTCTGACAAAACAAAGCTCTACATACAAAAAAGGGGAAAAGGGCAAGTAACTGGGGGTGCCGTTCACCTACAGTTTAAGGGGCGGGCCCGATAGGCTCACCATTCAAGGAACACCGTCTCTCAGCCAGTAATTAACTAGACAAAATTCTAGTTGGACTAAGAGGAAAAAAATAAATAAAGTTTCTTACAGAACAAGGCCCTACATAAACAAAATCCGACTGGAGTTGCCGTTCACCTACAGTTTAAGGGGCGAGCCCGGAAGGCTCATCATTCACAGAACACCGTCTCTCAGCCAGTAATTAACTTGACAAAATCAAAGTTGGACTAAAAGGAGAAAAAAAAAATCAGTTTCTGACAGAACAAAGCCCTACAATGAAAATAAATCTGTCTGGGGTGCCGTTCACCTACAGTTTAAGGGGCGGGCCCGGTAGGCTCATCATTCACAGAACACCCGTCTCTCAGCTAGTAATTAACTAGACAAAATTCTAGTAAGACTAAGAGGAGAAAAAAAAATCGGATTCTGTCAAAATAAAGCTCTACATACAAAAAAGGGGGAAAGGGCAAGTGCTTGGGCGTCCCGTTCACCTACAGATTAAGGGACGGGCCCGATAGGCTCAGCATTCACAGAACACCGTCTCTCAGCTAGTAATTAACTAGACAAAATTCTAGTAAGACTAAGAGGAGAACAAAAATTCGGTTTCTGACAAAACAAAGGCTCACCATTCAAGGAACACCGTCTCTCAGTTAGTAATTAACTAGACAAAATTCTACTTAGACTAAGAGGAGAACAAAAATTCGGATTCTGTCAAAATAAAGCTCTACATACAAAATAGGGGAAAAGAGCAATGACTGGGCGTCCCGTTTACCTACAGTTTAAGGGGCGGGCCCGGTAGGCTCACCATTCAAGGAACACCGTCTCTCAGCTAGTAACTAACTAGACAAAATTCTAGTAAGACTAGGAGGAGAACGAAAATTCGGTTTCTGTCAAAATAAAGCTCTACATACAAAAAAGGGGAAAAGAGCAATGACTGGGCGTCCCGTTCACCTACAGTTTAAGGGGCGGGCCCGATAGGCTCACCATTCAAGGAACACCCGTCTCTCAGCTAGTAATTAACTAGACAAAATTCTAGTAAGACTAATAGGAGAACAAAAATTCGGATTCTGTTAAAATAAGGCTCTACATACAAAAAAGGGGAAAAGGGCAAGTGCTTGGGCGTCCCGTTCACCTACAGTTTAAGGGGCGGGCCCGGTAGGCTCATCATTCACAGAACACCGTCTCTCAGCTAGTAACTAACTTGACAAAATTCTAGTGGGTCTAAGAGGAGACATAATTTATAAAGTTTCTTACAGAACAAAGCCCTACATAAACAAAATCTGACTGGGGGTGCCGTTCACCTACAGTTTAAGGGGCGGGCCCGATAGGCTCACCATTCAAGGAAGACCCGTCTCTCAGCTAGTAATTAACTAGACAAAATTCTGGTAAGACTAGGAGGAGAACGAAAATTCGGTTTCTGTCAAAATAAAGCACTACATACAAAAAAAGGGGAAAGGGCAAGTGACTGGGCGTCCCGTTCACCCACAGTTTAAGGGACAGGCGCGGTAGGCCCAACATTCACAGGACACCGTCTCTCAGCCAGTAATTTAACTTGACAAAATCCAAGTTGGACTCAAAGGAGAAAAAAAAAATCAGTTTCTGACAGAACAAAGCCCTACAATGAAAATAAATCTGACTGGGGTGCCGTTCACCTACAGTTTAAGGGGCGGGCCCGATAAGATCATCATTCAAGGAACACCGTCTCTCAGTTAGTAATTAACTAGACAAAATTCTAGTAAGACTAAGAGGAGAACAAAAATTCGGATTCTGTCAAAATAAGGCTCTACATACAAAAAAGGGGAAAAGGGCAAGTGCTTGGGCGTCCCGTTCACCTACAGTTTAAGAGGCGGGCCCGGTAGGCTCGTCATTCACAGAACACCCGTCTCTCAGATAGTAACTAACTAGACAAAATTCTAGTAAGACTAAGAGGAGAACAAATAACTAAAGTTTCTTAGAGAACAAAGCCCTACAATGAAAATAAATCTGACTGGGGTGCCGTTCACCTACAGTTTAAGGGGCGGGCCCGATAGGCTCATCATTCACAGAAAACCGTCTCTCAGCCAGAATTAACTAGACAACATTCTAGTGGGACTAAGAGGAGACATAATAAATAAAGTTTCTTACAGAACAAAGCCCTACAATGAAAATAAATCTGACTGGGGTGCCGTTCACCTACAGTTTAAGGGGCGGGCCCGATAGGCTCATCATTCACAGAAAACCGTCTCTCAGCCAGAATTAACTAGACAACATTCTAGTGGAACTTAGAGGAGATATAATAAATAAAGTTTATTACAGAACAAAGCCCTAAATAAACAAAATCTGACTGGGCGTCCCGTTCACCTACAGTTTAAGGGGCGGGCCCGGTAGGCTCATCATTCACAGAACACCGTCTCTCAGCTAGTAACTAACTTGACAAAATTCTAGTGGGTCTAAGAGGAGACATAATTAATAAAGTTTCTTACAGAACAAAGCCCTACATAAACAAAATCTGACTGGGGGTGCCGTTCACCTACAGTTTAAGGGGCGGGCCTGGTAGGCTCATCATTTTTACGACACCGTCTCCCAGGTAGTAATTAACTAGACAAAATTCTAGTAAGACTAAGAGGAGAACAAGTTTATGACAAAACCAAGCTCTACATAAAAATGGGGAAAAAAGCAAGTGACTGGGCGTCCCGTTCACCCACAGTTTAAGGGACAGGCGCGGTAGGCCCAACATTCACAGGACACCGTCTCTCAGCCAGTAATTTAACTTGACAAAATTCTAGTAAGACTAGGAGGAGAACGAAAATTCGGTTTCTGTCAAAATAAAGCACTACATACAAAAAAGGGGAAAAGGGCAAGTGACTGGGCGTCCCGTTTACCTACAGTTTAAGGGGCGGGCCCGGTAGGCTTATCATTCACAGAACACCGTCTCTCAGCTAGTAACTAACTAGACAAAATTCTAGTGGGTCTAAGAGGAGACATAATTAATAAAGTTTCTTACAGAACAAAGCCCTACATAAACAAAATCTGACTGGGGGTACCGTTCACCTACATTTTAAGGTGCGGGCCCGGTAGACTGATCATTCACAGAAAACCGTCTCTCAGCCAGAATTAACTAGACAACATTCTAGTGGGACTTAGAGGAGACATAATAAATAAAGTTTCTTACAGAACAAAGCCCTACATAAACAAAATCTGACTGGGGGTACCGTTTACCTACATTTTAAGGTGCGGGCCCGGTAGGCTGATCATTCACAGAAAACCGTCTCTCAGCCAGAATTAACTAGACAACATTCTAGTGGGACTTGGAGGAGACATAATAAATAAAGTTTCCTACAGAACAAAGCGCTATATAAACAAAATCTGACTGGGGTGCCGTTCACCTACAGTTTAAGGGGCGGGCCCGATAGGCTCATCATTCACAGAAAACCGTCTCTCAGCCAGAATTAACTAGACAACATTCTAGTGGGACTTAGAGGAGACATAATAAATAAAGTTTCTTACAGAACAAAGCCCTACAATGAAAATAAATCTGACTGGGGTGCCGTTCACCTACAGTTCAAAGGGCGGGCCCGGTAGGCTTATCATTCACAGAACACCGTCTCTCAGCTAGTAACTAACTAGACAAAATTCTAGTGGGTCTAAGAGGAGACATAATTAATAAAGTTTCTTACATACAGAACAAAGCCCTACATAAACAAAATCTGACTTGGGGTGCCGTTCACCTGCAGTTTAAGGGGCGGGCCTGGTAGGCTCATCATTTTTACGACACCGTCTCCCAGGTAGTAATTAACTAGACAAAATTCTAGTAAGACTAAGAGGAGAACAAAAATTCGGTTTCTGACATAACAAAGCTCTACATAAAAAAGGGACCGAAAGCAAGTGATTTGGCGTCCCGCTCACCTACAATTTTAGGGGCGGGCCCGGTAAGCTCATCATTCACAGAACACCGTCTCCCAGCTAGTAATTAACTAGACAACATTCTAGTAAGACTAAGAGGAGAAAAAATAACTAAAGTTTCTTACAGAATAAAGCCCTACATAAAAAAAAATCTGACTGGGGGTGCCGTTCATCTACACTTTAAGGAGCGGGCCCGGTAGGCACATCACTTACTGAACACAGTCTCTCAGTTAGTAATTAACAAAATTCTAGTAAGACTAAGAGGAGAACAAAAATTTGTTTTCTGACAAAACAAAGCTCCACATAAAAAAGGGGGCGAAAGCAAGTGACTGGTCGTCCCGTTCACCTACAGTTTAAGGGGTGTGCCAGGTAGGCTCATCATTTTTAGGACACCGTGTTCCAGCCACTACTTAACTTCATTTAATTCTAATTAGACTTAAAGAAGAAAAAACTTTGGTTTCTGACAAAACAAAGCTCTACATACAAAAAAGGGGAAAAGGGCAAGTAACTGGGGGTGCCGTTCACCTACAGTTTAAGGGGCGGGCCCGATAGGCTCACCATTCAAGGAACACCGTCTCTCAGCCAGTAATTAACTAGACAAAATTCTAGTTGGACTAAGAGGAAAAAAATAAATAAAGTTTCTTACAGAACAAGGCCCTACATAAACAAAATCCGACTGGAGTTGCCGTTCACCTACAGTTTAAGGGGCGAGCCCGGAAGGCTCATCATTCACAGAACACCGTCTCTCAGCCAGTAATTAACTTGACAAAATCAAAGTTGGACTAAAAGGAGAAAAAAAAAATCAGTTTCTGACAGAACAAAGCCCTACAATGAAAATAAATCTGTCTGGGGTGCCGTTCACCTACAGTTTAAGGGGCGGGCCCGGTAGGCTCATCATTCACAGAACACCCGTCTCTCAGCTAGTAATTAACTAGACAAAATTCTAGTAAGACTAAGAGGAGAAAAAAAAATCGGATTCTGTCAAAATAAAGCTCTACATACAAAAAAGGGGGAAAGGGCAAGTGCTTGGGCGTCCCGTTCACCTACAGATTAAGGGACGGGCCCGATAGGCTCAGCATTCACAGAACACCGTCTCTCAGCTAGTAATTAACTAGACAAAATTCTAGTAAGACTAAGAGGAGAACAAAAATTCGGTTTCTGACAAAACAAAGGCTCACCATTCAAGGAACACCGTCTCTCAGTTAGTAATTAACTAGACAAAATTCTACTTAGACTAAGAGGAGAACAAAAATTCGGATTCTGTCAAAATAAAGCTCTACATACAAAATAGGGGAAAAGAGCAATGACTGGGCGTCCCGTTTACCTACAGTTTAAGGGGCGGGCCCGGTAGGCTCACCATTCAAGGAACACCGTCTCTCAGCTAGTAACTAACTAGACAAAATTCTAGTAAGACTAGGAGGAGAACGAAAATTCGGTTTCTGTCAAAATAAAGCTCTACATACAAAAAAGGGGAAAAGAGCAATGACTGGGCGTCCCGTTCACCTACAGTTTAAGGGGCGGGCCCGATAGGCTCACCATTCAAGGAACACCCGTCTCTCAGCTAGTAATTAACTAGACAAAATTCTAGTAAGACTAATAGGAGAACAAAAATTCGGATTCTGTTAAAATAAGGCTCTACATACAAAAAAGGGGAAAAGGGCAAGTGCTTGGGCGTCCCGTTCACCTACAGTTTAAGGGGCGGGCCCGGTAGGCTCATCATTCACAGAACACCGTCTCTCAGCTAGTAACTAACTTGACAAAATTCTAGTGGGTCTAAGAGGAGACATAATTTATAAAGTTTCTTACAGAACAAAGCCCTACATAAACAAAATCTGACTGGGGGTGCCGTTCACCTACAGTTTAAGGGGCGGGCCCGATAGGCTCACCATTCAAGGAAGACCCGTCTCTCAGCTAGTAATTAACTAGACAAAATTCTGGTAAGACTAGGAGGAGAACGAAAATTCGGTTTCTGTCAAAATAAAGCACTACATACAAAAAAAGGGGAAAGGGCAAGTGACTGGGCGTCCCGTTCACCCACAGTTTAAGGGACAGGCGCGGTAGGCCCAACATTCACAGGACACCGTCTCTCAGCCAGTAATTTAACTTGACAAAATCCAAGTTGGACTCAAAGGAGAAAAAAAAAATCAGTTTCTGACAGAACAAAGCCCTACAATGAAAATAAATCTGACTGGGGTGCCGTTCACCTACAGTTTAAGGGGCGGGCCCGATAAGATCATCATTCAAGGAACACCGTCTCTCAGTTAGTAATTAACTAGACAAAATTCTAGTAAGACTAAGAGGAGAACAAAAATTCGGATTCTGTCAAAATAAGGCTCTACATACAAAAAAGGGGAAAAGGGCAAGTGCTTGGGCGTCCCGTTCACCTACAGTTTAAGAGGCGGGCCCGGTAGGCTCGTCATTCACAGAACACCCGTCTCTCAGATAGTAACTAACTAGACAAAATTCTAGTAAGACTAAGAGGAGAACAAATAACTAAAGTTTCTTAGAGAACAAAGCCCTACAATGAAAATAAATCTGACTGGGGTGCCGTTCACCTACAGTTTAAGGGGCGGGCCCGATAGGCTCATCATTCACAGAAAACCGTCTCTCAGCCAGAATTAACTAGACAACATTCTAGTGGGACTAAGAGGAGACATAATAAATAAAGTTTCTTACAGAACAAAGCCCTACAATGAAAATAAATCTGACTGGGGTGCCGTTCACCTACAGTTTAAGGGGCGGGCCCGATAGGCTCATCATTCACAGAAAACCGTCTCTCAGCCAGAATTAACTAGACAACATTCTAGTGGAACTTAGAGGAGATATAATAAATAAAGTTTATTACAGAACAAAGCCCTAAATAAACAAAATCTGACTGGGCGTCCCGTTCACCTACAGTTTAAGGGGCGGGCCCGGTAGGCTCATCATTCACAGAACACCGTCTCTCAGCTAGTAACTAACTTGACAAAATTCTAGTGGGTCTAAGAGGAGACATAATTAATAAAGTTTCTTACAGAACAAAGCCCTACATAAACAAAATCTGACTGGGGGTGCCGTTCACCTACAGTTTAAGGGGCGGGCCTGGTAGGCTCATCATTTTTACGACACCGTCTCCCAGGTAGTAATTAACTAGACAAAATTCTAGTAAGACTAAGAGGAGAACAAGTTTATGACAAAACCAAGCTCTACATAAAAATGGGGAAAAAAGCAAGTGACTGGGCGTCCCGTTCACCCACAGTTTAAGGGACAGGCGCGGTAGGCCCAACATTCACAGGACACCGTCTCTCAGCCAGTAATTTAACTTGACAAAATTCTAGTAAGACTAGGAGGAGAACGAAAATTCGGTTTCTGTCAAAATAAAGCACTACATACAAAAAAGGGGAAAAGGGCAAGTGACTGGGCGTCCCGTTTACCTACAGTTTAAGGGGCGGGCCCGGTAGGCTTATCATTCACAGAACACCGTCTCTCAGCTAGTAACTAACTAGACAAAATTCTAGTGGGTCTAAGAGGAGACATAATTAATAAAGTTTCTTACAGAACAAAGCCCTACATAAACAAAATCTGACTGGGGGTACCGTTCACCTACATTTTAAGGTGCGGGCCCGGTAGACTGATCATTCACAGAAAACCGTCTCTCAGCCAGAATTAACTAGACAACATTCTAGTGGGACTTAGAGGAGACATAATAAATAAAGTTTCTTACAGAACAAAGCCCTACATAAACAAAATCTGACTGGGGGTACCGTTTACCTACATTTTAAGGTGCGGGCCCGGTAGGCTGATCATTCACAGAAAACCGTCTCTCAGCCAGAATTAACTAGACAACATTCTAGTGGGACTTGGAGGAGACATAATAAATAAAGTTTCCTACAGAACAAAGCGCTATATAAACAAAATCTGACTGGGGTGCCGTTCACCTACAGTTTAAGGGGCGGGCCCGATAGGCTCATCATTCACAGAAAACCGTCTCTCAGCCAGAATTAACTAGACAACATTCTAGTGGGACTTAGAGGAGACATAATAAATAAAGTTTCTTACAGAACAAAGCCCTACAATGAAAATAAATCTGACTGGGGTGCCGTTCACCTACAGTTCAAAGGGCGGGCCCGGTAGGCTTATCATTCACAGAACACCGTCTCTCAGCTAGTAACTAACTAGACAAAATTCTAGTGGGTCTAAGAGGAGACATAATTAATAAAGTTTCTTACATACAGAACAAAGCCCTACATAAACAAAATCTGACTTGGGGTGCCGTTCACCTGCAGTTTAAGGGGCGGGCCTGGTAGGCTCATCATTTTTACGACACCGTCTCCCAGGTAGTAATTAACTAGACAAAATTCTAGTAAGACTAAGAGGAGAACAAAAATTCGGTTTCTGACATAACAAAGCTCTACATAAAAAAGGGACCGAAAGCAAGTGATTTGGCGTCCCGCTCACCTACAATTTTAGGGGCGGGCCCGGTAAGCTCATCATTCACAGAACACCGTCTCCCAGCTAGTAATTAACTAGACAACATTCTAGTAAGACTAAGAGGAGAAAAAATAACTAAAGTTTCTTACAGAATAAAGCCCTACATAAAAAAAAATCTGACTGGGGGTGCCGTTCATCTACACTTTAAGGAGCGGGCCCGGTAGGCACATCACTTACTGAACACAGTCTCTCAGTTAGTAATTAACAAAATTCTAGTAAGACTAAGAGGAGAACAAAAATTTGTTTTCTGACAAAACAAAGCTCCACATAAAAAAGGGGGCGAAAGCAAGTGACTGGTCGTCCCGTTCACCTACAGTTTAAGGGGTGTGCCAGGTAGGCTCATCATTTTTAGGACACCGTGTTCCAGCCACTACTTAACTTCATTTAATTCTAATTAGACTTAAAGAAGAAAAAACTTTGGTTTCTGACAAAACAAAGCTCTACATACAAAAAAGGGGAAAAGGGCAAGTAACTGGGGGTGCCGTTCACCTACAGTTTAAGGGGCGGGCCCGATAGGCTCACCATTCAAGGAACACCGTCTCTCAGCCAGTAATTAACTAGACAAAATTCTAGTTGGACTAAGAGGAAAAAAATAAATAAAGTTTCTTACAGAACAAGGCCCTACATAAACAAAATCCGACTGGAGTTGCCGTTCACCTACAGTTTAAGGGGCGAGCCCGGAAGGCTCATCATTCACAGAACACCGTCTCTCAGCCAGTAATTAACTTGACAAAATCAAAGTTGGACTAAAAGGAGAAAAAAAAAATCAGTTTCTGACAGAACAAAGCCCTACAATGAAAATAAATCTGTCTGGGGTGCCGTTCACCTACAGTTTAAGGGGCGGGCCCGGTAGGCTCATCATTCACAGAACACCCGTCTCTCAGCTAGTAATTAACTAGACAAAATTCTAGTAAGACTAAGAGGAGAAAAAAAAATCGGATTCTGTCAAAATAAAGCTCTACATACAAAAAAGGGGGAAAGGGCAAGTGCTTGGGCGTCCCGTTCACCTACAGATTAAGGGACGGGCCCGATAGGCTCAGCATTCACAGAACACCGTCTCTCAGCTAGTAATTAACTAGACAAAATTCTAGTAAGACTAAGAGGAGAACAAAAATTCGGTTTCTGACAAAACAAAGGCTCACCATTCAAGGAACACCGTCTCTCAGTTAGTAATTAACTAGACAAAATTCTACTTAGACTAAGAGGAGAACAAAAATTCGGATTCTGTCAAAATAAAGCTCTACATACAAAATAGGGGAAAAGAGCAATGACTGGGCGTCCCGTTTACCTACAGTTTAAGGGGCGGGCCCGGTAGGCTCACCATTCAAGGAACACCGTCTCTCAGCTAGTAACTAACTAGACAAAATTCTAGTAAGACTAGGAGGAGAACGAAAATTCGGTTTCTGTCAAAATAAAGCTCTACATACAAAAAAGGGGAAAAGAGCAATGACTGGGCGTCCCGTTCACCTACAGTTTAAGGGGCGGGCCCGATAGGCTCACCATTCAAGGAACACCCGTCTCTCAGCTAGTAATTAACTAGACAAAATTCTAGTAAGACTAATAGGAGAACAAAAATTCGGATTCTGTTAAAATAAGGCTCTACATACAAAAAAGGGGAAAAGGGCAAGTGCTTGGGCGTCCCGTTCACCTACAGTTTAAGGGGCGGGCCCGGTAGGCTCATCATTCACAGAACACCGTCTCTCAGCTAGTAACTAACTTGACAAAATTCTAGTGGGTCTAAGAGGAGACATAATTTATAAAGTTTCTTACAGAACAAAGCCCTACATAAACAAAATCTGACTGGGGGTGCCGTTCACCTACAGTTTAAGGGGCGGGCCCGATAGGCTCACCATTCAAGGAAGACCCGTCTCTCAGCTAGTAATTAACTAGACAAAATTCTGGTAAGACTAGGAGGAGAACGAAAATTCGGTTTCTGTCAAAATAAAGCACTACATACAAAAAAAGGGGAAAGGGCAAGTGACTGGGCGTCCCGTTCACCCACAGTTTAAGGGACAGGCGCGGTAGGCCCAACATTCACAGGACACCGTCTCTCAGCCAGTAATTTAACTTGACAAAATCCAAGTTGGACTCAAAGGAGAAAAAAAAAATCAGTTTCTGACAGAACAAAGCCCTACAATGAAAATAAATCTGACTGGGGTGCCGTTCACCTACAGTTTAAGGGGCGGGCCCGATAAGATCATCATTCAAGGAACACCGTCTCTCAGTTAGTAATTAACTAGACAAAATTCTAGTAAGACTAAGAGGAGAACAAAAATTCGGATTCTGTCAAAATAAGGCTCTACATACAAAAAAGGGGAAAAGGGCAAGTGCTTGGGCGTCCCGTTCACCTACAGTTTAAGAGGCGGGCCCGGTAGGCTCGTCATTCACAGAACACCCGTCTCTCAGATAGTAACTAACTAGACAAAATTCTAGTAAGACTAAGAGGAGAACAAATAACTAAAGTTTCTTAGAGAACAAAGCCCTACAATGAAAATAAATCTGACTGGGGTGCCGTTCACCTACAGTTTAAGGGGCGGGCCCGATAGGCTCATCATTCACAGAAAACCGTCTCTCAGCCAGAATTAACTAGACAACATTCTAGTGGGACTAAGAGGAGACATAATAAATAAAGTTTCTTACAGAACAAAGCCCTACAATGAAAATAAATCTGACTGGGGTGCCGTTCACCTACAGTTTAAGGGGCGGGCCCGATAGGCTCATCATTCACAGAAAACCGTCTCTCAGCCAGAATTAACTAGACAACATTCTAGTGGAACTTAGAGGAGATATAATAAATAAAGTTTATTACAGAACAAAGCCCTAAATAAACAAAATCTGACTGGGCGTCCCGTTCACCTACAGTTTAAGGGGCGGGCCCGGTAGGCTCATCATTCACAGAACACCGTCTCTCAGCTAGTAACTAACTTGACAAAATTCTAGTGGGTCTAAGAGGAGACATAATTAATAAAGTTTCTTACAGAACAAAGCCCTACATAAACAAAATCTGACTGGGGGTGCCGTTCACCTACAGTTTAAGGGGCGGGCCTGGTAGGCTCATCATTTTTACGACACCGTCTCCCAGGTAGTAATTAACTAGACAAAATTCTAGTAAGACTAAGAGGAGAACAAGTTTATGACAAAACCAAGCTCTACATAAAAATGGGGAAAAAAGCAAGTGACTGGGCGTCCCGTTCACCCACAGTTTAAGGGACAGGCGCGGTAGGCCCAACATTCACAGGACACCGTCTCTCAGCCAGTAATTTAACTTGACAAAATTCTAGTAAGACTAGGAGGAGAACGAAAATTCGGTTTCTGTCAAAATAAAGCACTACATACAAAAAAGGGGAAAAGGGCAAGTGACTGGGCGTCCCGTTTACCTACAGTTTAAGGGGCGGGCCCGGTAGGCTTATCATTCACAGAACACCGTCTCTCAGCTAGTAACTAACTAGACAAAATTCTAGTGGGTCTAAGAGGAGACATAATTAATAAAGTTTCTTACAGAACAAAGCCCTACATAAACAAAATCTGACTGGGGGTACCGTTCACCTACATTTTAAGGTGCGGGCCCGGTAGACTGATCATTCACAGAAAACCGTCTCTCAGCCAGAATTAACTAGACAACATTCTAGTGGGACTTAGAGGAGACATAATAAATAAAGTTTCTTACAGAACAAAGCGCTACATAAACAAAATCTGACTGGGGTGCCGTTCACCTACAATTTAAGGGGCGGGCCCGATAGGCCCAACATTCACAGGACACCGTCTCTCAGCCAGTAATTTAACTTGACAAAATCCAAGTTGGACTAAAAGGAGAAAAAAAAATCAGTTTCTGACAGAACAAAGCCCTACAATGAAAATAAATCTGACTGGGGTGCCGTTCACCTACAGTTTAAGGGGCGGGCCCGGTAGGCTCATCATTCACAGAACACCCGTCTCTCAGCTAGTAACTAACTAGACAAAATTCTAGTAAGACTAAGAGGAGAACAAATAACTAAAGTTTCTTACAGAATAAAGCCCTACATAAAAAAAAATCTGACTGGGGGTGCCGTTCATCTACAGTTTAAGGGGCGGGCCCGATAGGCTCACCATTCAAGGAACACCGTCTCTCAGTTAGTAATTAACTAGACAAAATTCTACTAAGACTAAGAGGAGAACAAAAATACGGATTCTGTCAAAATAAAGCTCTACATACAAAATAGGGGGAAAAAACAATGACTGGGCGTCCCGTTTAACTACAGTTTAAGGGGCGGGCCCGATAGGCTTATCATTCACAGAACACCGTCTCTCAGCTAGTAATTAACTAGACAAAATTCTAGTAAGACTAGGAGGAGAAAAAATAACTAAAGTTTCTTACAGAACAAAGCCCTAAATAAACAAAATCTGACTTGGGGTGCCGTTCACCTACAGTTTAAGGGGCGGGCCCGGTAGGCTCATCATGTAGTAATTAACTAGACAAAATTCTAGTAAGACTAAGAGGAGAACAAAAATTCGGTTTCTGACATAACAAAGCTCTACATAAGAAAGGGACCGAAAGCAAGTGACTGGGCGTCCCGTTCACCTACAGTTTAAGGGGTGTGCCAGGTAGGCCGATCTTCTTTTAGGACACCGTGTTCCAGCCACTACTTAACTTCATTTAATTCTAATTAGACTTAAAGAAGAAAAAACTTTGGTTTCTGACAAAACAAAGCTCTACATACAAAAAAGGGGAAAAGGGCAAGTGACTGGGGGTCCCGTTCACCTACAGTTTAAGGGGCGAGCCCGGTAGGCTCGTCATTCACAGAACACCGTCTCTCAGCTAGTAACTTACTAGACAAAATTCTAGTGGGTCTAAGAGGAGACATAATTAATAAAGTTTCTTACAGAACAAAGCCCTACATAAACAAAATCTGACTGGGGGTGCCGTTCACCTACAGTTTAAGGGGCGGGCCTGGTAGGCTCATTATTTTTACGACACCGTCTCCCAGGTAGTAATTAACTAGACAAAATTCTAGTAAGACTAAGAGGAGAACAAGTTTATGACAAAACCAAGCTCTACATAAAAATGGGGAAAAAAGCAAGTGACTGGGCGTCCCGTTCACCCACAGTTTAAGGGACAGGCGCGGTAGGCCCAACATTCACAGGACACCGTCTCTCAGCCAGTAATTTAACTTGACAAAATCCAAGTTGGACTAAAAGGAGAAAAAAAAAATCAGTTTCTGACAGAACAAAGCCCTACAATGAAAATAAATCTGACTGGGGTGCCGTTCACCTACAGTTTAAGGGGCGGGCCCGGTAGGCTCGTCATTCACAGAACACCCGTCTCTCAGCTAGTAACTAACTAGACAAAATTCTAGTAAGACTAAGAGGAGAACAAATAACTAAAGTTTCTTACAGAATAAAGCCCTACATAAAAAAAAATCTGACTGGGGGTGCCGTTCATCTACAGTTTAAGGGGCGGGCCCGATAGGCTCATCATTCACAGAACACCGTCTCTCAGCTTGTAATTAACTAGACTAAAATCTAGTAAGACTAAAATGAAAAATTAAATAAAGTTTCCTACAGAACAAAGCCCTACATAAACAAAATCTGACTGGGGGTGCCGTTCACCTACAGTTTAAGGGGCGGGCCCGATAGGCTCACCATTCAAGGAACACCCGTCTCTCAGCTAGTAATTAACTAGACAAAATTCTGGTAAGACTAGGAGGAGAACGAAAATTCGGTTTCTGTCAAAATAAAGCACTACATACAAAAAAAGGGGAAAGGGCAAGTGACTGGGCGTCCCGTTCACCCACAGTTTAAGGGACAGGCGCGGTAGGCCCAACATTCACAGGACACCGTCTCTCAGCCAGTAATTTAACTTGACAAAATCCAAGTTGGACTCAAAGGAGAAAAAAAAAATCAGTTTCTGACAGAACAAAGCCCTACAATGAAAATAAATCTGACTGGGGTGCCGTTCACCTACAGTTTAAGGGGCGGGCCCGATAAGATCATCATTCAAGGAACACCGTCTCTCAGTTAGTAATTAACTAGACAAAATTCTAGTAAGACTAAGAGGAGAACAAAAATTCGGATTCTGTCAAAATAAGGCTCTACATACAAAAAAGGGGAAAAGGGCAAGTGCTTGGGCGTCCCGTTCACCTACAGTTTAAGAGGCGGGCCCGGTAGGCTCGTCATTCACAGAACACCCGTCTCTCAGATAGTAACTAACTAGACAAAATTCTAGTAAGACTAAGAGGAGAACAAATAACTAAAGTTTCTTAGAGAACAAAGCCCTACAATGAAAATAAATCTGACTGGGGTGCCGTTCACCTATAGGCTCACCATTCAAGGAACACCCGTCTCTCAGCTAGTAATTAACTAGACAAAATTCTGGTAAGACTAGGAGGAGAACGAAAATTCGGTTTCTGTCAAAATAAAGCACTACATACAAAAAAAGGGGAAAGGGCAAGTGACTGGGCGTCCCGTTCACCCACAGTTTAAGGGACAGGCGCGGTAGGCCCAACATTCACAGGACACCGTCTCTCAGCCAGTAATTTAACTTGACAAAATCCAAGTTGGACTCAAAGGAGAAAAAAAAAATCAGTTTCTGACAGAACAAAGCCCTACAATGAAAATAAATCTGACTGGGGTGCCGTTCACCTACAGTTTAAGGGGCGGGCCCGATAAGATCATCATTCAAGGAACACCGTCTCTCAGTTAGTAATTAACTAGACAAAATTCTAGTAAGACTAAGAGGAGAACAAAAATTCGGATTCTGTCAAAATAAGGCTCTACATACAAAAAAGGGGAAAAGGGCAAGTGCTTGGGCGTCCCGTTCACCTACAGTTTAAGAGGCGGGCCCGGTAGGCTCGTCATTCACAGAACACCCGTCTCTCAGATAGTAACTAACTAGACAAAATTCTAGTAAGACTAAGAGGAGAACAAATAACTAAAGTTTCTTAGAGAACAAAGCCCTACAATGAAAATAAATCTGACTGGGGTGCCGTTCACCTACAGTTTAAGGGGCGGGCCCGATAGGCTCATCATTCACAGAAAACCGTCTCTCAGCCAGAATTAACTAGACAACATTCTAGTGGGACTAAGAGGAGACATAATAAATAAAGTTTCTTACAGAACAAAGCCCTACAATGAAAATAAATCTGACTGGGGTGCCGTTCACCTACAGTTTAAGGGGCGGGCCCGATAGGCTCATCATTCACAGAAAACCGTCTCTCAGCCAGAATTAACTAGACAACATTCTAGTGGAACTTAGAGGAGATATAATGAATAAAGTTTATTACAGAACAAAGCCCTAAATAAACAAAATCTGACTGGGCGTCCCGTTCACCTACAGTTTAAGGGGCGGGCCCGGTAGGCTCATCATTCACAGAACACCGTCTCTCAGCTAGTAACTAACTTGACAAAATTCTAGTGGGTCTAAGAGGAGACATAATTAATAAAGTTTCTTACAGAACAAAGCCCTACATAAACAAAATCTGACTGGGGGTGCCGTTCACCTACAGTTTAAGGGGCGGGCCTGGTAGGCTCATCATTTTTACGACACCGTCTCCCAGGTAGTAATTAACTAGACAAAATTCTAGTAAGACTAAGAGGAGAACAAGTTTATGACAAAACCAAGCTCTACATAAAAATGGGGAAAAAAGCAAGTGACTGGGCGTCCCGTTCACCCACAGTTTAAGGGACAGGCGCGATAGGCCCAACATTCACAGGACACCGTCTCTCAGCCAGTAATTTAACTTGACAAAATTCTAGTAAGACTAGGAGGAGAACGAAAATTCGGTTTCTGTCAAAATAAAGCACTACATACAAAAAAGGGGAAAAGGGCAAGTGACTGGGCGTCCCGTTTACCTACAGTTTAAGGGGCGGGCCCGGTAGGCTTATCATTCACAGAACACCGTCTCTCAGCTAGTAACTAACTAGACAAAATTCTAGTGGGTCTAAGAGGAGACATAATTAATAAAGTTTCTTACAGAACAAAGCCCTACATAAACAAAATCTGACTGGGGGTACCGTTCACCTACATTTGAAGGTGCGGGCCCGGTAGACTGATCATTCACAGAAAACCGTCTCTCAGCCAGAATTAACTAGACAACATTCTAGTGGGACTTAGAGGAGACATAATAAATAAAGTTTCTTACAGAACAAAGCGCTACATAAACAAAATCTGACTGGGGTGCCGTTCACCTACAATTTAAGGGGCGGGCCCGATAGGCCCAACATTCACAGGACACCGTCTCTCAGCCAGTAATTTAACTTGACAAAATCCAAGTTGGACTAAAAGGAGAAAAAAAAATCAGTTTCTGACAGAACAAAGCCCTACAATGAAAATAAATCTGACTGGGGTGCCGTTCACCTACAGTTTAAGGGGCGGGCCCGGTAGGCTCATCATTCACAGAACACCCGTCTCTCAGCTAGTAACTAACTAGACAAAATTCTAGTAAGACTAAGAGGAGAACAAATAACTAAAGTTTCTTACAGAATAAAGCCCTACATAAAAAAAAATCTGACTGGGGGTGCCGTTCATCTACAGTTTAAGGGGCGGGCCCGATAGGCTCACCATTCAAGGAACACCGTCTCTCAGTTAGTAATTAACTAGACAAAATTCTACTAAGACTAAGAGGAGAACAAAAATATGGATTCTGTCAAAATAAAGCTCTACATACAAAATAGGGGGAAAAAACAATGACTGGGCGTCCCGTTTAACTACAGTTTAAGGGGCGGGCCCGATAGGCTTATCATTCACAGAACACCGTCTCTCAGCTAGTAATTAACTAGACAAAATTCTAGTAAGACTAGGAGGAGAAAAAATAACTAAAGTTTCTTACAGAACAAAGCCCTAAATAAACAAAATCTGACTTGGGGTGCCGTTCACCTACAGTTTAAGGGGCGGGCCCGGTAGGCTCATCATGTAGTAATTAACTAGACAAAATTCTAGTAAGACTAAGAGGAGAACAAAAATTCGGTTTCTGACATAACAAAGCTCTACATAAGAAAGGGACCGAAAGCAAGTGACTGGGCGTCCCGTTCACCTACAGTTTAAGGGGTGTGCCAGGTAGGCCGATCTTCTTTTAGGACACCGTGTTCCAGCCACTACTTAACTTCATTTAATTCTAATTAGACTTAAAGAAGAAAAAACTTTGGTTTCTGACAAAACAAAGCTCTACATACAAAAAAGGGGAAAAGGGCAAGTGACTGGGGGTCCCGTTCACCTACAGTTTAAGGGGCGAGCCCGGTAGGCTCATCATTCACAGAACACCGTCTCTCAGCTAGTAACTAACTTGACAAAATTCTAGTGGGTCTAAGAGGAGACATAATTAATAAAGTTTCTTACAGAACAAAGCCCTACATAAACAAAATCTGACTGGGGGTGCCGTTCACCTACAGTTTAAGGGGCGGGCCTGGTAGGCTCATCATTTTTACGACACCGTCTCCCAGGTAGTAATTAACTAGACAAAATTCTAGTAAGACTAAGAGGAGAACAAGTTTATGACAAAACCAAGCTCTACATAAAAATGGGGAAAAAAGCAAGTGACTGGGCGTCCCGTTCACCCACAGTTTAAAGGTAATACAAAGTTTTGGTATGGGGTCATGAATTTGGTTCAAATGAACATATTGGAAGCATATGCGATCCTACAATATTCACTGATCGATGTCGCGGTCGAAATCGACCCTAAAGTTATGAAATTGTTAATAATAAACAACG
Source organism: Strongylocentrotus droebachiensis (assembly GCA_035222895.1). Classification (NCBI taxonomy): domain Eukaryota; kingdom Metazoa; phylum Echinodermata; class Echinoidea; order Camarodonta; family Strongylocentrotidae; genus Strongylocentrotus; species Strongylocentrotus droebachiensis. Next base: position 72,446 of record JAVYIG010007248.1, read on the forward strand.
TAGTTGTATAGCTCCCTCTCAAGGTCAAGATATTAATTAAGCTATAAAACAATGTTTCTTGACTAAAATCGACCGATTAGCTATTCCCGTTCGGTAATTATATACCACAACTACATATTCTGAGATTTCCATGGTCGCAGCTACCATTGTACGGCCGCAGGAGCTATTTGAAATTTAATAACATTTACCGGGAGCACCGGTAAATCTTTATATTCAATTTTTCTCGAAAGCAGAAGAGTTTTAGGGGCTAAAATTTCTAGTGCTTTTAATACATCCACAGGGGCATCCAAATATATCAAAATTGTAAAGATTCACTATCCACCCATTTTTCAAAATTTCCCAAAACTTTGTAATACCTTTAAGGGACAGGCGCGGTAGGCCCAACATTCACAGGACACCGTCTCTCAGCCAGTAATTTAACTTGACAAAATTCTAGTAAGACTAGGAGGAGAACGAAAATTCGGTTTCTGTCAAAATAAAGCACTACATACAAAAAAGGGGAAAAGGGCAAGTGACTGGGCGTCCCGTTTACCTACAGTTTAAGGGGCGGGCCCGGTAGGCTTATCATTCACAGAACACCGTCTCTCAGCTAGTAACTAACTAGACAAAATTCTAGTGGGTCTAAGAGGAGACATAATTAATAAAGTTTCTTACAGAACAAAGCCCTACATAAACAAAATCTGACTGGGGGTACCGTTCACCTACATTTTAAGGTGCGGGCCCGGTAGACTGATCATTCACAGAAAACCGTCTCTCAGCCAGAATTAACTAGACAACATTCTAGTGGGACTTAGAGGAGACATAATAAATAAAGTTTCTTACAGAACAAAGCGCTACATAAACAAAATCTGACTGGGGTGCCGTTCACCTACAATTTAAGGGGCGGGCCCGATAGGCCCAACATTCACAGGACACCGTCTCTCAGCCAGTAATTTAACTTGACAAAATCCAAGTTGGACTAAAAGGAGAAAAAAAAAATCAGTTTCTGACAGAACAAAGCCCTACAATGAAAATAAATCTGACTGGGGTGCCGTTCACCTACAGTTTAAGGGGCGGGCCCGGTAGGCTCATCATTCACAGAACACCCGTCTCTCAGCTAGTAACTAACTAGACAAAATTCTAGTAAGACTAAGAGGAGAACAAATAACTAAAGTTTCTTACAGAATAAAGCCCTACATAAAAAAAAATCTGACTGGGGGTGCCGTTCATCTACAGTTTAAGGGGCGGGCCCGATAGGCTCACCATTCAAGGAACACCGTCTCTCAGTTAGTAATTAACTAGACAAAATTCTACTAAGACTAAGAGGAGAACAAAAATATGGATTCTGTCAAAATAAAGCTCTACATACAAAATAGGGGGAAAAAACAATGACTGGGCGTCCCGTTTAACTACAGTTTAAGGGGCGGGCCCGATAGGCTTATCATTCACAGAACACCGTCTCTCAGCTAGTAATTAACTAGACAAAATTCTAGTAAGACTAGGAGGAGAAAAAATAACTAAAGTTTCTTACAGAACAAAGCCCTAAATAAACAAAATCTGACTTGGGGTGCCGTTCACCTACAGTTTAAGGGGCGGGCCCGGTAGGCTCATCATGTAGTAATTAACTAGACAAAATTCTAGTAAGACTAAGAGGAGAACAAAAATTCGGTTTCTGACATAACAAAGCTCTACATAAGAAAGGGACCGAAAGCAAGTGACTGGGCGTCCCGTTCACCTACAGTTTAAGGGGTGTGCCAGGTAGGCCGATCTTCTTTTAGGACACCGTGTTCCAGCCACTACTTAACTTCATTTAATTCTAATTAGACTTAAAGAAGAAAAAACTTTGGTTTCTGACAAAACAAAGCTCTACATACAAAAAAGGGGAAAAGGGCAAGTGACTGGGGGTCCCGTTCACCTACAGTTTAAGGGGCGAGCCCGGTAGGCTCATCATTCACAGAACACCGTCTCTCAGCTAGTAACTAACTTGACAAAATTCTAGTGGGTCTAAGAGGAGACATAATTAATAAAGTTTCTTACAGAACAAAGCCCTACATAAACAAAATCTGACTGGGGGTGCCGTTCACCTACAGTTTAAGGGGCGGGCCTGGTAGGCTCATCATTTTTACGACACCGTCTCCCAGGTAGTAATTAACTAGACAAAATTCTAGTAAGACTAAGAGGAGAACAAGTTTATGACAAAACCAAGCTCTACATAAAAATGGGGAAAAAAGCAAGTGACTGGGCGTCCCGTTCACCCACAGTTTAAGGGACAGGCGCGGTAGGCCCAACATTCACAGGACACCGTCTCTCAGCCAGTAATTTAACTTGACAAAATTCTAGTAAGACTAGGAGGAGAACGAAAATTCGGTTTCTGTCAAAATAAAGCACTACATACAAAAAAGGGGAAAAGGGCAAGTGACTGGGCGTCCCGTTTACCTACAGTTTAAGGGGCGGGCCCGGTAGGCTTATCATTCACAGAACACCGTCTCTCAGCTAGTAACTAACTAGACAAAATTCTAGTGGGTCTAAGAGGAGACATAATTAATAAAGTTTCTTACAGAACAAAGCCCTACATAAACAAAATCTGACTGGGGGTACCGTTCACCTACATTTTAAGGTGCGGGCCCGGTAGACTGATCATTCACAGAAAACCGTCTCTCAGCCAGAATTAACTAGACAACATTCTAGTGGGACTTAGAGGAGACATAATAAATAAAGTTTCTTACAGAACAAAGCGCTACATAAACAAAATCTGACTGGGGTGCCGTTCACCTACAATTTAAGGGGCGGGCCCGATAGGCCCAACATTCACAGGACACCGTCTCTCAGCCAGTAATTTAACTTGACAAAATCCAAGTTGGACTAAAAGGAGAAAAAAAAAATCAGTTTCTGACAGAACAAAGCCCTACAATGAAAATAAATCTGACTGGGGTGCCGTTCACCTACAGTTTAAGGGGCGGGCCCGGTAGGCTCATCATTCACAGAACACCCGTCTCTCAGCTAGTAACTAACTAGACAAAATTCTAGTAAGACTAAGAGGAGAACAAATAACTAAAGTTTCTTACAGAATAAAGCCCTACATAAAAAAAAATCTGACTGGGGGTGCCGTTCATCTACAGTTTAAGGGGCGGGCCCGATAGGCTCACCATTCAAGGAACACCGTCTCTCAGTTAGTAATTAACTAGACAAAATTCTACTAAGACTAAGAGGAGAACAAAAATATGGATTCTGTCAAAATAAAGCTCTACATACAAAATAGGGGGAAAAAACAATGACTGGGCGTCCCGTTTAACTACAGTTTAAGGGGCGGGCCCGATAGGCTTATCATTCACAGAACACCGTCTCTCAGCTAGTAATTAACTAGACAAAATTCTAGTAAGACTAGGAGGAGAAAAAATAACTAAAGTTTCTTACAGAACAAAGCCCTAAATAAACAAAATCTGACTTGGGGTGCCGTTCACCTACAGTTTAAGGGGCGGGCCCGGTAGGCTCATCATGTAGTAATTAACTAGACAAAATTCTAGTAAGACTAAGAGGAGAACAAAAATTCGGTTTCTGACATAACAAAGCTCTACATAAGAAAGGGACCGAAAGCAAGTGACTGGGCGTCCCGTTCACCTACAGTTTAAGGGGTGTGCCAGGTAGGCCGATCTTCTTTTAGGACACCGTGTTCCAGCCACTACTTAACTTCATTTAATTCTAATTAGACTTAAAGAAGAACAAACTTTGGTTTCTGACAAAACAAAGCTCTACATACAAAAAAGGGGAAAAGGGCAAGTGACTGGGGGTCCCGTTCACCTACAGTTTAAGGGGCGAGCCCGGTAGGCTCATCATTCACAGAACACCGTCTCTCAGCTAGTAACTTACTAGACAAAATTCTAGTGGGTCTAAGAGGAGACATAATTAATAAAGTTTCTTACAGAACAAAGCCCTACATAAACAAAATCTGACTGGGGGTGCCGTTCACCTACAGTTTAAGGGGCGGGCCTGGTAGGCTCATTATTTTTACGACACCGTCTCCCAGGTAGTAATTAACTAGACAAAATTCTAGTAAGACTAAGAGGAGAACAAGTTTATGACAAAACCAAGCTCTACATAAAAATGGGGAAAAAAGCAAGTGACTGGGCGTCCCGTTCACCCACAGTTTAAGGGACAGGCGCGGTAGGCCCAACATTCACAGGACACCGTCTCTCAGCCAGTAATTTAACTTGACAAAATCCAAGTTGGACTAAAAGGAGAAAAAAAAAATCAGTTTCTGACAGAACAAAGCCCTACAATGAAAATAAATCTGACTGGGGTGCCGTTCACCTACAGTTTAAGGGGCGGGCCCGGTAGGCTCGTCATTCACAGAACACCCGTCTCTCAGCTAGTAACTAACTAGACAAAATTCTAGTAAGACTAAGAGGAGAACAAATAACTAAAGTTTCTTACAGAATAAAGCCCTACATAAAAAAAAATCTGACTGGGGGTGCCGTTCATCTACAGTTTAAGGGGCGGGCCCGATAGGCTCATTATTCACAGAACACCGTCTCTCAGCTTGTAATTAACTAGACTAAAATCTAGTAAGACTAAAATGAAAAATTAAATAAAGTTTCCTACAGAACAAAGCCCTACATGAACAAAATCTGACTGGGGATGCCGTTCACCTACAGTTTAAGGGGCGGGCCCGATAGGATCATCATTCAAGGAACACCGTCTCTCAGTTAGTAATTAACTAGACAAAACGCTAGTAAGACTAAGAGGAGAACAAAAATTCGGATTCTGTCAAAATAAGGCTCTACATACAAAAAAAGGGAAAAGGGCAAGTGCTTGGGCGTCCCGTTCACCTACAGTTTAAGGGGCGGGCCCGGTAGTTTCATTATTTACAGAACACCATCTCTCAGCTAGTAACTAACTAGACAAAATTCTAGTAAGACTAAGAGGAGACATAATAAATAAAGTTTCTTACAGAACAAAGCCCTACATAAACAAAATCTGACTGGGGGTGCCGTTCACCTACAGTTTAAGGGGCGGGCCCGATAGGCTCATCATTCACAGAAAACCGTCTCTCAGCCAGAATTAACTAGACAACATTCTAGTGGGACTAAGAGGAGACATAATAAATAAAGTTTCTTACAGAACAAAGCCCTCCAATGAAAATAAATCTGACTGGGGTGCCGTTCACCTACAGTTAAAGGGGCGGGCCCGATAGGCTCATCATTCACAGAAAACCGTCTCTCAGCCAGAATTAACTAGACAACATTCTAGTGGAACTTAGAGGAGATATAATAAATAAATTTTATTACAAAACAAAGCCCTAAATAAACAAAATCTGACTGGGCGTCCCGTTCACCTACAGTTTAAGGGGCGGGCCCGGTAGGCTCATCATTCACAGAACACCGTCTCTCAGCTAGTAACTAACTTGACAAAATTCTAGTGGGTCTAAGAGGAGACATAATTAATAAAGTTTCTTACAGAACAAAGCCCTACATAAACAAAATCTGACTGGGGGTGCCGTTCACCTACAGTTTAAGGGGCGGGCCCGATAGGCTCACCATTCAAGGAACACCCGTCTCTCAGCTAGTAATTAACTAGACAAATTTCTAGTAAGACTAGGAGGAGAACGAAAATTCGGTTTCTGTCAAAATAAAGCACTACATACAAAAAAGGGGAAAAGGGCAAGTGACTGGGCGTCCCGTTTACCTACAGTTTAAGGGGCGGGCCCGGTAGGCTTATCATTCACAGAACACCGTCTCTCAGCTAGTAACTAACCAGACAAAATTCTAGTGGGTCTAAGAGGAGACATAATAAATAAAGTTTCTTACAGAACAAAGCCCTACAATGAAAATAAATCTGACTGGGGTGCCGTTCACCTACAGTTTAAGGGGCGGGCCCGGTAGGCTCAGCATTCACAGAACACCGTCTCTCAGCTAGTAATTAACTAGACAAAATTCTAGTAAGACTAAGAGGAGAACAAAAATTCGGATTCTGTCAAAATAAAGCTCTACATACAAAAAAGGGGGAAAGGGCAAGTGCTTGGGCGTCCCGTTCACCTACAGATTAAGGGACGGGCCCGATAGTCTCAGCATTCACAGAACACCGTCTCTCAGCTAGTAATTAACTAGACAAAATTCTAGTAAGACTAAGAGGAGAACAAAAATTCGGTTTCTGACAAAACAAAGGCTCACCATTCAAGGAACACCGTCTCTCAGTTAGTAATTAACTAGACAAAATTCTACTTAGACTAAGAGGAGAACAAAAATTCGAATTCTGTCAAAATAAAGCTCTACATACAAAATAGGGGAAAAGAGCAATGACTGGGCGTCCCGTTTACCTACAGTTTAAGGGGCGGGCCCGGTAGGCTCACCATTCAAGGAACACCGTCTCTCAGCTAGTAACTAACTAGACAAAATTCTAGTAAGACTAGGAGGAGAACGAAAATTCGGTTTCTGTCAAAATAAAGCTCTACATACAAAAAAGGGGAAAAGAGCAATGACTGGGCGTCCCGTTCACCTACAGTTTAAGGGGCGGGCCCGATAGGCTCACCATTCAAGGAACACCCGTCTCTCAGCTAGTAATTAACTAGACAAAATTCTAGTAAGACTAGGAGGAGAACGAAAATTCGGTTTCTGTCAAAATAAAGCTCTACATACAAAAAAGGGGAAAAAAGCAATGACTGGGCGTCCCGTTTACCTACAGTTTAAGGGGCGGGCCCGGTAGGCTTATCATTCACAGAACACCGTCTCTCAGCTAGTAACTAACTAGACAAAATTCTAGTGGGTCTAAGAGGAGACATAATTAATAAAGTTTCTTACAGAACAAAGCCCTACATAAACAAAATCTGACTGGGGGTACCGTTCACCTACATTTTAAGGTGCGGGCCCGGTAGACTGATCATTCACAGAAAACCGTCTCTCAGCCAGAATTAACTAGACAACATTCTAGTGGGACTTAGAGGAGACATAATAAATAAAGTTTCTTACAGAACAAAGCGCTACATAAACAAAATCTGACTGGGGTGCCGTTCACCTACAATTTAAGGGGCGGGCCCGATAGGCCCAACATTCACAGGACACCGTCTCTCAGCCAGTAATTTAACTTGACAAAATCCAAGTTGGACTAAAAGGAGAAAAAAAAAATCAGTTTCTGACAGAACAAAGCCCTACAATGAAAATAAATCTGACTGGGGTGCCGTTCACCTACAGTTTAAGGGGCGGGCCCGGTAGGCTCATCATTCACAGAACACCCGTCTCTCAGCTAGTAACTAACTAGACAAAATTCTAGTAAGACTAAGAGGAGAACAAATAACTAAAGTTTCTTACAGAATAAAGCCCTACATAAAAAAAAATCTGACTGGGGGTGCCGTTCATCTACAGTTTAAGGGGCGGGCCCGATAGGCTTTCCATTCAAGGAACACCGTCTCTCAGTTAGTAATTAACTAGACAAAATTCTACTAAGACTAAGAGGAGAACAAAAATATGGATTCTGTCAAAATAAAGCTCTACATACAAAATAGGGGGAAAAAACAATGACTGGGCGTCCCGTTTAACTACAGTTTAAGGGGCGGGCCCGATAGGCTTATCATTCACAGAACACCGTCTCTCAGCTAGTAATTAACTAGACAAAATTCTAGTAAGACTAGGAGGAGAAAAAATAACTAAAGTTTCTTACAGAACAAAGCCCTAAATAAACAAAATCTGACTTGGGGTGCCGTTCACCTACAGTTTAAGGGGCGGGCCCGGTAGGCTCATCATGTAGTAATTAACTAGACAAAATTCTAGTAAGACTAAGAGGAGAACAAAAATTCGGTTTCTGACATAACAAAGCTCTACATAAGAAAGGGACCGAAAGCAAGTGACTGGGCGTCCCGTTCACCTACAGTTTAAGGGGTGTGCCAGGTAGGCCGATCTTCTTTTAGGACACCGTGTTCCAGCCACTACTTAACTTCATTTAATTCTAATTAGACTTAAAGAAGAAAAAACTTTGGTTTCTGACAAAACAAAGCTCTACATACAAAAAAGGGGAAAAGGGCAAGTGACTGGGGGTCCCGTTCACCTACAGTTTAAGGGGCGAGCCCGGTAGGCTCATCATTCACAGAACACCGTCTCTCAGCTAGTAACTTACTAGACAAAATTCTAGTGGGTCTAAGAGGAGACATAATTAATAAAGTTTCTTACAGAACAAAGCCCTACATAAACAAAATCTGACTGGGGGTGCCGTTCACCTACAGTTTAAGGGGCGGGCCTGGTAGGCTCATTATTTTTACGACACCGTCTCCCAGGTAGTAATTAACTAGACAAAATTCTAGTAAGACTAAGAGGAGAACAAGTTTATGACAAAACCAAGCTCTACATAAAAATGGGGAAAAAAGCAAGTGACTGGGCGTCCCGTTCACCCACAGTTTAAGGGACAGGCGCGGTAGGCCCAACATTCACAGGACACCGTCTCTCAGCCAGTAATTTAACTTGACAAAATTCTAGTAAGACTAGGAGGAGAACGAAAATTCGGTTTCTGTCAAAATAAAGCACTACATACAAAAAAGGGGAAAAGGGCAAGTGACTGGGCGTCCCGTTTACCTACAGTTTAAGGGGCGGGCCCGGTAGGCTTATCATTCACAGAACACCGTCTCTCAGCTAGTAACTAACTAGACAAAATTCTAGTGGGTCTAAGAGGAGACATAATTAATAAAGTTTCTTACAGAACAAAGCCCTACATAAACAAAATCTGACTGGGGGTACCGTTCACCTACATTTTAAGGTGCGGGCCCGGTAGACTGATCATTCACAGAAAACCGTCTCTCAGCCAGAATTAACTAGACAACATTCTAGTGGGACTTAGAGGAGACATAATAAATAAAGTTTCTTACAGAACAAAGCGCTACATAAACAAAATCTGACTGGGGTGCCGTTCACCTACAATTTAAGGGGCGGGCCCGATAGGCCCAACATTCACAGGACACCGTCTCTCAGCCAGTAATTTAACTTGACAAAATCCAAGTTGGACTAAAAGGAGAAAAAAAAATCAGTTTCTGACAGAACAAAGCCCTACAATGAAAATAAATCTGACTGGGGTGCCGTTCACCTACAGTTTAAGGGGCGGGCCCGGTAGGCTCATCATTCACAGAACACCCGTCTCTCAGCTAGTAACTAACTAGACAAAATTCTAGTAAGACTAAGAGGAGAACAAATAACTAAAGTTTCTTACAGAACAAAGCCCTACATAAAAAAAAATCTGACTGGGGGTGCCGTTCATCTACAGTTTAAGGGGCGGGCCCGATAGGCTCACCATTCAAGGAACACCGTCTCTCAGTTAGTAATTAACTAGACAAAATTCTACTAAGACTAAGAGGAGAACAAAAATATGGATTCTGTCAAAATAAAGCTCTACATACAAAATAGGGGGAAAAAACAATGACTGGGCGTCCCGTTTAACTACAGTTTAAGGGGCGGGCCCGATAGGCTTATCATTCACAGAACACCGTCTCTCAGCTAGTAATTAACTAGACAAAATTCTAGTAAGACTAGGAGGAGAAAAAATAACTAAAGTTTCTTACAGAACAAAGCCCTAAATAAACAAAATCTGACTTGGGGTGCCGTTCACCTACAGTTTAAGGGGCGGGCCCGGTAGGCTCATCATGTAGTAATTAACTAGACAAAATTCTAGTAAGACTAAGAGGAGAACAAAAATTCGGTTTCTGACATAACAAAGCTCTACATAAGAAAGGGACCGAAAGCAAGTGACTGGGCGTCCCGTTCACCTACAGTTTAAGGGGTGTGCCAGGTAGGCCGATCTTCTTTTAGGACACCGTGTTCCAGCCACTACTTAACTTCATTTAATTCTAATTAGACTTAAAGAAGAAAAAACTTTGGTTTCTGACAAAACAAAGCTCTACATACAAAAAAGGGGAAAAGGGCAAGTGACTGGGGGTCCCGTTCACCTACAGTTTAAGGGGCGAGCCCGGTAGGCTCATCATTCACAGAACACCGTCTCTCAGCTAGTAACTAACTTGACAAAATTCTAGTGGGTCTAAGAGGAGACATAATTAATAAAGTTTCTTACAGAACAAAGCCCTACATAAACAAAATCTGACTGGGGGTGCCGTTCACCTACAGTTTAAGGGGCGGGCCTGGTAGGCTCATCATTTTTACGACACCGTCTCCCAGGTAGTAATTAACTAGACAAAATTCTAGTAAGACTAAGAGGAGAACAAGTTTATGACAAAACCAAGCTCTACATAAAAATGGGGAAAAAAGCAAGTGACTGGGCGTCCCGTTCACCCACAGTTTAAGGGACAGGCGCGGTAGGCCCAACATTCACAGGACACCGTCTCTCAGCCAGTAATTTAACTTGACAAAATTCTAGTAAGACTAGGAGGAGAACGAAAATTCGGTTTCTGTCAAAATAAAGCACTACATACAAAAAAGGGGAAAAGGGCAAGTGACTGGGCGTCCCGTTTACCTACAGTTTAAGGGGCGGGCCCGGTAGGCTTATCATTCACAGAACACCGTCTCTCAGCTAGTAACTAACTAGACAAAATTCTAGTGGGTCTAAGAGGAGACATAATTAATAAAGTTTCTTACAGAACAAAGCCCTACATAAACAAAATCTGACTGGGGGTACCGTTCACCTACATTTTAAGGTGCGGGCCCGGTAGACTGATCATTCACAGAAAACCGTCTCTCAGCCAGAATTAACTAGACAACATTCTAGTGGGACTTAGAGGAGACATAATAAATAAAGTTTCTTACAGAACAAAGCGCTACATAAACAAAATCTGACTGGGGTGCCGTTCACCTACAATTTAAGGGGCGGGCCCGATAGGCCCAACATTCACAGGACACCGTCTCTCAGCCAGTAATTTAACTTGACAAAATCCAAGTTGGACTAAAAGGAGAAAAAAAAAATCAGTTTCTGACAGAACAAAGCCCTACAATGAAAATAAATCTGACTGGGGTGCCGTTCACCTACAGTTTAAGGGGCGGGCCCGGTAGGCTCATCATTCACAGAACACCCGTCTCTCAGCTAGTAACTAACTAGACAAAATTCTAGTAAGACTAAGAGGAGAACAAATAACTAAAGTTTCTTACAGAATAAAGCCCTACATAAAAAAAAATCTGACTGGGGGTGCCGTTCATCTACAGTTTAAGGGGCGGGCCCGATAGGCTCACCATTCAAGGAACACCGTCTCTCAGTTAGTAATTAACTAGACAAAATTCTACTAAGACTAAGAGGAGAACAAAAATATGGATTCTGTCAAAATAAAGCTCTACATACAAAATAGGGGGAAAAAACAATGACTGGGCGTCCCGTTTAACTACAGTTTAAGGGGCGGGCCCGATAGGCTTATCATTCACAGAACACCGTCTCTCAGCTAGTAATTAACTAGACAAAATTCTAGTAAGACTAGGAGGAGAAAAAATAACTAAAGTTTCTTACAGAACAAAGCCCTAAATAAACAAAATCTGACTTGGGGTGCCGTTCACCTACAGTTTAAGGGGCGGGCCCGGTAGGCTCATCATGTAGTAATTAACTAGACAAAATTCTAGTAAGACTAAGAGGAGAACAAAAATTCGGTTTCTGACATAACAAAGCTCTACATAAGAAAGGGACCGAAAGCAAGTGACTGGGCGTCCCGTTCACCTACAGTTTAAGGGGTGTGCCAGGTAGGCCGATCTTCTTTTAGGACACCGTGTTCCAGCCACTACTTAACTTCATTTAATTCTAATTAGACTTAAAGAAGAACAAACTTTGGTTTCTGACAAAACAAAGCTCTACATACAAAAAAGGGGAAAAGGGCAAGTGACTGGGGGTCCCGTTCACCTACAGTTTAAGGGGCGAGCCCGGTAGGCTCATCATTCACAGAACACCGTCTCTCAGCTAGTAACTTACTAGACAAAATTCTAGTGGGTCTAAGAGGAGACATAATTAATAAAGTTTCTTACAGAACAAAGCCCTACATAAACAAAATCTGACTGGGGGTGCCGTTCACCTACAGTTTAAGGGGCGGGCCTGGTAGGCTCATTATTTTTACGACACCGTCTCCCAGGTAGTAATTAACTAGACAAAATTCTAGTAAGACTAAGAGGAGAACAAGTTTATGACAAAACCAAGCTCTACATAAAAATGGGGAAAAAAGCAAGTGACTGGGCGTCCCGTTCACCCACAGTTTAAGGGACAGGCGCGGTAGGCCCAACATTCACAGGACACCGTCTCTCAGCCAGTAATTTAACTTGACAAAATCCAAGTTGGACTAAAAGGAGAAAAAAAAAATCAGTTTCTGACAGAACAAAGCCCTACAATGAAAATAAATCTGACTGGGGTGCCGTTCACCTACAGTTTAAGGGGCGGGCCCGGTAGGCTCGTCATTCACAGAACACCCGTCTCTCAGCTAGTAACTAACTAGACAAAATTCTAGTAAGACTAAGAGGAGAACAAATAACTAAAGTTTCTTACAGAATAAAGCCCTACATAAAAAAAAATCTGACTGGGGGTGCCGTTCATCTACAGTTTAAGGGGCGGGCCCGATAGGCTCATCATTCACAGAACACCGTCTCTCAGCTTGTAATTAACTAGACTAAAATCTAGTAAGACTAAAATGAAAAATTAAATAAAGTTTCCTACAGAACAAAGCCCTACATGAACAAAATCTGACTGGGGATGCCGTTCACCTACAGTTTAAGGGGCGGGCCCGATAGGATCATCATTCAAGGAACACCGTCTCTCAGTTAGTAATTAACTAGACAAAACGCTAGTAAGACTAAGAGGAGAACAAAAATTCGGATTCTGTCAAAATAAGGCTCTACATACAAAAAAAGGGAAAAGGGCAAGTGCTTGGGCGTCCCGTTCACCTACAGTTTAAGGGGCGGGCCCGGTAGTTTCATTATTTACAGAACACCATCTCTCAGCTAGTAACTAACTAGACAAAATTCTAGTAAGACTAAGAGGAGACATAATAAATAAAGTTTCTTACAGAACAAAGCCCTACATAAACAAAATCTGACTGGGGGTGCCGTTCACCTACAGTTTAAGGGGCGGGCCCGATAGGCTCATCATTCACAGAAAACCGTCTCTCAGCCAGAATTAACTAGACAACATTCTAGTGGGACTAAGAGGAGACATAATAAATAAAGTTTCTTACAGAACAAAGCCCTCCAATGAAAATAAATCTGACTGGGGTGCCGTTCACCTACAGTTAAAGGGGCGGGCCCGATAGGCTCATCATTCACAGAAAACCGTCTCTCAGCCAGAATTAACTAGACAACATTCTAGTGGAACTTAGAGGAGATATAATAAATAAATTTTATTACAAAACAAAGCCCTAAATAAACAAAATCTGACTGGGCGTCCCGTTCACCTACAGTTTAAGGGGCGGGCCCGGTAGGCTCATCATTCACAGAACACCGTCTCTCAGCTAGTAACTAACTTGACAAAATTCTAGTGGGTCTAAGAGGAGACATAATTAATAAAGTTTCTTACAGAACAAAGCCCTACATAAACAAAATCTGACTGGGGGTGCCGTTCACCTACAGTTTAAGGGGCGGGCCCGATAGGCTCACCATTCAAGGAACACCCGTCTCTCAGCTAGTAATTAACTAGACAAATTTCTAGTAAGACTAGGAGGAGAACGAAAATTCGGTTTCTGTCAAAATAAAGCACTACATACAAAAAAGGGGAAAAGGGCAAGTGACTGGGCGTCCCGTTTACCTACAGTTTAAGGGGCGGGCCCGGTAGGCTTATCATTCACAGAACACAGTCTCTCAGCTAGTAACTAACCAGACAAAATTCTAGTGGGTCTAAGAGGAGACATAATTAATAAATTTTCTTACAGAACAAAGCCCTACATAAACAAAATCTGACTGGGGGTACCGTTCACCTACATTTTAAGGTGCGGGCCCGGTAGGCTGATCATTCACAGAAAACCGTCTCTCAGCCAGAATTAACTAGACAACATTCTAGTGGGACTTAGAGGAGACATAATAAATAAAGTTTCTTACAGAACAAAGCCCTACAATGAAAATAAATCTGACTGGGGTGCCGTTCACCTACAGTTTAAGGGGCGGGCCCGGTAGGCTCAGCATTCACAGAACACCGTCTCTCAGCTAGTAATTAACTAGACAAAATTCTAGTAAGACTAAGAGGAGAACAAAAATTCGGATTCTGTCAAAATAAAGCTCTACATACAAAAAAGGGGGAAAGGGCAAGTGCTTGGGCGTCCCGTTCACCTACAGATTAAGGGACGGGCCCGATAGTCTCAGCATTCACAGAACACCGTCTCTCAGCTATTAATTAACTAGACAAAATTCTAGTAAGACTAAGAGGAGAACAAAAATTCGGTTTCTGACAAAACAAAGGCTCACCATTCAAGGAACACCGTCTCTCAGTTAGTAATTAACTAGACAAAATTCTACTTAGACTAAGAGGAGAACAAAAATTCGAATTCTGTCAAAATAAAGCTCTACATACAAAATAGGGGAAAAGAGCAATGACTGGGCGTCCCGTTTACCTACAGTTTAAGGGGCGGGCCCGGTAGGCTCACCATTCAAGGAACACCGTCTCTCAGCTAGTAACTAACTAGACAAAATTCTAGTAAGACTAGGAGGAGAACGAAAATTCGGTTTCTGTCAAAATAAAGCTCTACATACAAAAAAGGGGAAAAGAGCAATGACTGGGCGTCCCGTTCACCTACAGTTTAAGGGGCGGGCCCGATAGGCTCACCATTCAAGGAACACCCGTCTCTCAGCTAGTAATTAACTAGACAAAATTCTAGTAAGACTAGGAGGAGAACGAAAATTCGGTTTCTGTCAAAATAAAGCTCTACATACAAAAAAGGGGAAAAGAGCAATGACTGGGCGTCCCGTTTACCTACAGTTTAAGGGGCGGGCCCGGTAGGCTTATCATTCACAGAACACCGTCTCTCAGCTAGTAACTAACTAGACAAAATTCTAGTGGGTCTAAGAGGAAACATAATTAATAAAGTTTCTTACAGAACAAAGCCCTACATAAACAAAATCTGACTGGGGGTACCGTTTACCTACATTTTAAGGTGCGGGCCCGGTAGGCTGATCATTCACAGAAAACCGTCTCTCAGCCAGAATTAACTAGACAACATTCTAGTGGGACTTAGAGGAGACATAATAAATAAAGTTTCTAACAGAACAAAGCGCTACATAAACAAAATCTGACTGGGGGTGCCGTTCACCTACAGTTTAAGGGGCGGGCCCGATAGGCTCATCAATCACAGAAAACCGTCTCTCAGCCAGAATTAACTAGACAACATTCTAGTGGGACTTAGAGGAGACATAATAAATAAAGTTTCTTACAGAACAAAGCGCTACATAAACAAAATCTGACTGGGGTGCCGTTCACCTACAGTTTAAGGGGCGGGCCCGATAGGCTCATCATTCACAGAAAACCGTCTCTCAGCCAGAATTAACTAGACAAAATTCTAGTGGGACTTAGAGGAGACATAATAAATAAAGTTTCTTACAGAACAAAGCCCTACAATGAAAATAAATCTGACTGGGGTGCCGTTCACCTACAGTTCAAGGGGCGGGCCCGGTAGGCTTATCATTCACATAACACCGTCTCTCAGCTAGTAACTAACTAGACAAAATTCTAGTGGGTCTAAGAGGAGACATAATTAATAAAGTTTCTTACATACAGAACAAAGCCCTACATAAACAAAATCTGACTTGGGGTGCCGTTCACCTGCAGTTTAAGGGGCGGGCCTGGTAGGCTCATCATTTTTACGACACCGTCTCCCAGGTAGTAATTAACTAGACAAAATTCTAGTAAGACTAAGAGGAGAACAAAAATTTGTTTTCTGACAAAACAAAGCTCTACATAAAAAAAGGGGCGAAAGCAAGTGACTGGGCGTCCCGTTCACCTACAGTTTAAGGGGTGTGCCAGGTAGGCTCATCATTTTTAGGACACCGTGTTCCAGCCACTACTTAACTTCATTTAATTCTAATTAGACTTAAAGAAGAAAAAACTTTGGTTTCTGACAAAACAAAGCTCTACATACAAAAAAGGGGAAAAGGGCAAGTGACTGAGGGTGCCGTTCACCTACAGTTTAAGGGGCGGGCCCGATAGGCTCACCATTCAAGGAACACCGTCTCTCAGCCAGTAATTAACTAGACAAAATTCTAGTTGGACTAAGAGGAAAAAATTAAATAAAGTTTCTTACAGAACAAAGCCCTACATAAACAAAATCCGACTGGAGTTGCCGTTTACCTACAGTTTAAGGGGGGAGCCCGGAAGGCTCATCATTCACAGAACACCGTCTCTCAGCCAGTAATTAACTAGACAACATTCTAGTTGGACTAAGAGGAAAAAATTAAATAAAGTTTCTTACAGAACAAAGCCATACATAAACTAAATCTGACTGGGGGTGCCGGTCACCTATAGTTTAAGGGGCGGACCCGGTAGGCTCATCATTCACAGAACACCGTCTCTCAGCTAGTAATTAACTAGACACAATTCTGGTAAGACTAAAAAGAGAACAAAAATTCAGTTTCTGTCAAAACAAAGCTCTACATACAAAAAATTGAAAAGAGCAATGACTGGGCGTCCCGTTTACCTACAGTTTAAGGGGCGGGCCCGGTAGGCTCATCAATTTTAGGACACCGTCTCCCAGCCAGTAATTTACTACACTAAATTTTAGTTAGACTAAGAGGAGACAAAATAAATAAAGTTTCTTACAGAACTGGCTGATGACATTTAATCCTCAGAAATGTCAGACCATCTCAGTCACTAAAAAGAGGACGCCAAACAACAAGACATACTCGATCCATGGTCAAGCACTGGATAAGGTCAGCTCTGCCAAGTATCTTGGTATAAACATACACCAAAGCATGAGCTGGAATCACCATATTAGCCTGGTTGCCAAGAAGGCAAACTCCACCCGTGCCTTCTTGCAACGCAACGTGAGCTCCTGCCCAAGAAACATCAAGGTGCTATGCTACAAGGCTCTGCTCAGACCTGTCCTGGAATACGGAAGCGAAGTGTGGGACCCCTTCACCAAGGTTAATATTCGGAAGCTGGAGATGGTGCAACGGCGGTACACCAGGTTTACCATAGGAGACCACCGTCGCACAAGTAGTGTCACCGACATGCTCTCTCATCTGCCATGGCCCACTCTTGAAGAAAGGCGTGCTCATTTCAAGGTGATAATGATGTACCGCATACTCAACTCCTTGGTTGATGTACCAGCTGCGCAATACTTCAATCAGGCCCCAACTTCCCTTCGTGGCCATCAGATGAAGATGCATGTTCCATATGCTCGCACTTGCACATATCAGAAAACCTTCGTTCCTGACACCATCAGACTCTGGAACGTTCTCCCTGCAAGTGCAATCGCCTGTACCTCAGTAGCCAGCTTAAAGACTGAGGTGCAGAAAACACAGTTGCGCTAGGATTGTGCCTGTTCTTTTTAACCGCACATAGATTAGATCTTCCACATCACTGTACATATACATGTATATCTGCACAAAAAGTACGAAGATAAACCAACAACATGGTGGCCTGTACTTCAACAGAAGAAGAAGAAGAAGAAAGCCCTACATAAACAAAATCTGGCTGGGGGTACCGTTCACCTACATTTTAAGGGGCGGGCCCGGTAGGCTCATCATTCACAGAACATCGTCTCCCAGCCAGTAATTAATTAGACAAAATTCTAGTTGGACTAAGACGAACAAATTAAATAAAGTTTCTTACAGAGCAAAACCCTACATACAAAAAATCTGACTAGGGGTGCCGTTCACCTACAGTTTAAGGGCAGGCCCGGTAGGTTCATCGTTCACAGATTACCGTCTGTCAGCCAATAATTAACTAGACAAAATTCTAGTTGGACTAAGAGGAGAAAACAATTCGGTTTCTGACAAAACAAAGCTCCACATAAAAAGGGGGCGAAAGCAAGTGACTGGGCGTCCCGTTCACCTACAGATTAAGGGGCGGGCCCGGTAGGCTCATCATTTTTAGGACACCGTGTTTCAGCCACTAATTAACTTCATTTATTCTAATTAGACTTAGAGAGAAAAAAATAAAGTTTCTTACAGAACAAAGCCCTACATAAACAAAATCTGACCGGGGTTGCCGTTCACCTATAGTTTAAGGGGCGGGCCCGGTAGGCTCATCATTCACAGAACACCGTCTCTCAGCTAGTAATTAACTAGACAAAATTCTAGTTGGACCAAGAGAAGAAAAAGTTAAATGAAGTGTCCTTAAGAAAAAAGCCCTACATAAACAAAATCTGACTGGGGGTGCCGTTCACCTACAGTTTAAGGGGCGGGCCCGGTAGGCTCATCATTCACAGAAAACCGTCTCTCAGCAAGTAATTAACTAGACAAAATTCCAGTAAGACTAAGAGGAGAACAAACAAAGTTTCTGACAGAACAAAGCCCTCAATAAAAAAAAAATAAAAAAATAAGTAGCTGACTGGGCATGACTTTCACCTACATGTTAAGGGGCGGGCCCGGTAGGCTCTCCATTCGTAGAAACCTGTCTCTCATCCAGTAATTAACCAGACTAAATTCTAGTGGGCCTACACGCAATCATCTATGTTACACTATAACTTTAAAATTTGTTATCCAATGTACAAAAATTGAGAATGATCCTTTCTGTTTGGATTGAAATCAATTAAGTTAGAATTGAATATAGAAACAAAAACATAGCAACTATCTGCGTTACAGTTCAAGGGGCGGGGCCGGTTAGGCTTATTAATCATATGACACTGCTCCCAGCCAGTCATTAACTACACTAAATTATAGTAAGCCTTAAAGAAAAAAGAATAAAAGGGAGTCAAGTACATGACTGAACCAAGCTCAACGTTTAAAATTTAAAAAAAATGGCAACTGATAGGGGGTACCAACCGTACCGTTAACATACAGTTTAAGCGGCGGGCCCAGTAGGCTTATTATTCACATGACACCAGATCCTAACCAACAATTAGAAAAAAAGGAAGGTACAAGCTTGGGCTGGGGTGCCGGTAGGCCAACTTCTCACAGCCAGAAATTAACTACATAACCGATCGAGCACCTTGACTACTTCCAGAAAAACGGAAAACCTGAAATTACGAAGAATATCAATAATTTTATGTCAAAGATCATGGATCTTAAAAACAAAAATAAATATACAAAAGGCAATTCCTATATAATAATCGTAGCCTCATTATTCTCAAGTCACCCCGGCCCCCTCACTCTGGGAACGAAGGAACCGCATCCATATTCCCGAAATCTCCGGTAATGGGGCACTTTTCACGCAACAAAGTTCGGATCGAAATACACACACAAATCGGCACGTATTGACTTTACACAATCGGACTTAGGGGGGGGGGGTGTTTTAAAAGAGAGGGAACATATAACACTGAGTGTGGGGGGGGGGGGTGGAGTCACCATCTCCAGCAAGGCATTACCAATCGACCATTTCCAGAATGAAAGGGTTAGTCTTGATACAAAGCTCAGCCAGCCGGTCAGACGTTATTCGTGTATCTTTTCCTTGAAAAATATCTTTACATTAACGTGTATGTGTGTCAAAGTGAAACGTTTACAGTGTAGTTGGACAAGAGACATATAAAGCTAGTAACCTAACCAATAATATCGAGTCATGACTGGCATCCCAAAATATAAAGGAATGGAATATATACGGAAAGAATTACAGTAACAGGAATTTTAAAAAATTGAGGAGAGTACATATTCGAAATTCTTAAAAACGTATGCATTCTTACCTTACTGTTCCACTCCGAATGGCTCTTAAAGAAGAATGAAACGCATAACAATTACCAGATAATCTAATAAAATATGAACCTGTGCCAAAGAACCCTGAAACTAATCAATTTGACTCCTCTGTATGGAGAGCAATCTCGTTAAGAAAGGGAGAGATTGCTCACCTTACGAAGCAATAAAAAGGAGTGGTTTCCTGTTTTTTGCTCTGGTCCACATTTTCAAATCAGATTATCTGCTAATTTTTTAGGGTTGTATGCTTCTTTAAGAAATGAAATATTTCTACATAGAATACACCATTCCTCTCTTGTTTTCCTTCGTTTTCGTCTTGTTTATTTTGAACAGCCAACGAAGGTTTGCATTATGCAAACACTGCCAAACAAATGAAAATAGGTTCGAAATATCCCCCCAAAATGGTGTATTCTGTATTTGGCCCATCCCTAAAACACCCTTAAAATGAGAAGCAAATGCTACACATGACTTTCTTACCACCATGATCCAATGAAATCTGCTTCTCATCCATCCAGTGTCGAAACCTGATGTTTGGGTCATCACAGTTCAGGTGACAAGCAGGATCCAGGAGAACAGTTGATGGCTCCAAACACAGATTCCCTTCTGCACCATCTTCACATGAAATGACAGGAGACGCCCCTGGAGGTTGAGAGCAAGAAAAGAAAGAAGTTAAACCATCTGACCAATGGCTGAAGGTGAGTGGATGCGGGTTTAAATCAGTGTGAGATCTCCACGATGTGAGGTCATTGAGAGGCGGGAGGGGAGTGTTGAATTATTTCGCATAATTAGACCTTCATGTGAATTTTATTATGGTCTTAAAGGATTTCCCTTTGCCAAATGAATTGCCCGAATGGACCAATGCGATATGTAACTTCTTTTCCTATTCTATTTTTTCCTTTCTTTTTCTATTTAGAATATTTTGTCATAAGATTTCTTCTCCTCGAGTCCTTGAAAACTATATTATTTTGCTATTTTTTTAATAATAAATAGGTTAGGGCTTTTTAGGTTATTCTGTTATAATATGTTTAAGTATTTGGGGGAAAAGTTTGTTGGAGTGTTTGGGAGAAAAAAGCTTAGCGTATTTGAGGAGGAAATTTCACATATATAAATAACGATATTCATAGACATAATACCAGGACTTCAGGAGACACTCGTGTAATATATGGTAATTCTTCATTTTCAAATAGTATCTTTTTATGCCAAGGACCCACTATTTGAAACAAACTAGCCCCTAAACGTAAACAGTGTGCATCTTTAAACAATTTAAAGCATAATCTAAAACATTACTTCACCTAATGCAGAAAATTTGAATTAACAAACGCATTTTTTATGTGTGTAATTACCATTGTATTATTGTTTGTTTTTTTCTTCTCTTTTTTTTTTTGTGGACATTTTTGGGATCCTCTACCTAAAAGTTTGTGTAACTTTTTTGATGATCCAACCACTTCGTAATTTCCTTCAGTGTATTTTCAATTTTATTGGTTTATCTATGTTTGCAAGAAATTATTGTATTCTTTGCCTTTGTATGTTTTTATGAAAGTGGGGAATATATTCAATTCAAATTTCCTCCATGTTTGGGAAAATGAAATTACGTACCCCTGAAATAGATTTTCTTTATAAAAATTTCAAAATGCTTTGATGCTTTGGGGCATCTGGATGTCCAAAATACTATTTTTTAAGCCATGAATCTTGAAAGACAATTGCAGAGAGAGGGGATTGTTGCAGTCCTTTAGGGGAAGATCTTTAAACATTGGGTTTTCACACTAAGGTAACCAGAAGTTACCCCCATTTTAAAGGTAAACCACAGTGTTCTAAGTTAATCGGACATAGAAGCAATACATTTGCCAGAGCATGTGTTCTATTCAGTTCAAAGTAATAACAATAGAGTTTATGCCTGAGGATAAAGTTTGATGATAATGGCTTCTAAGATCTCTTTATATTATAACACTCCGTTACGTTGTGACGGTCCTATACACCGATTATTACCATGCATTAAAGTGAGTCAGCCATAATTATCATAGCACTCTAGCAAATACAATAATGTCAATCTACACCTGGATGAAGAATGGCAACATGCACATTAAATGATTTACCAAACGGTATTCATGCCAGACTGGGTTTTGATCCCTTAACCACTATACCACGGCGTCGAGATCAGTCAAACACTGTGGTTTACCTTTAAAGCTCAACTGAGTGGGATAAAACGTTGTCATTATTGTGTCTATTGTCTCTCATAAATAAATCATAGGAACAAAAGTAATAATAGTTATAATGACAGCAATAATACTGTGGATATCATAACTAAAAATAACAGTAAAGAAATAACAAAGGTGTAAATAATAATCAATAACATTAATAATAGTGTGTCAGTAATTATGAATAATACAATTTAAACAAAAGCTACATTAATTTTAATGAAAATTACAGGGGCATTAATTATTATAATAAAGAGAATAATGATAACAACAAAAAGAATAATTGAGGGAATAATTGGAGAAAGAAAAAAAAATGATCCTCTACCACCTCCTGTTCCTCAATCAGACCCTCATTCCTCTGTTCCTCCTCCTCCTCCTCCTCCTCCTCCTCTACCACTTCATCCTCCGTCATGTCGTCTTCGTCTGGCGAGAAGTGAAGCCGCCATTCCTCCTCCTCCTCCTCCTCCTCCTCCTCATCCTGCTCCTCCTCCTCCTCACTCCGCTCCATATGTACAGCTTCCTCGTACTCCAACTGTAGCTGTCTCCACTCCGCGTCCCTCTCCTCCTCCGGCTCCTCCTCTAGCTCCAGGCCCAGCTCCACATCCTCCACCCACTCTCCTTCTTCCATCACCTCCCTCCGCTCCACTTCTATCTCCTCCACGTCACCTTCTTCCTCCTCCTCTACGACCTCTTCTCCTTCCTCTTCCACTCCCACCTCCACTCCTACCTCCTCTCCTCC
This sequence comes from Strongylocentrotus droebachiensis, assembly GCA_035222895.1. Taxonomy (NCBI): domain Eukaryota; kingdom Metazoa; phylum Echinodermata; class Echinoidea; order Camarodonta; family Strongylocentrotidae; genus Strongylocentrotus; species Strongylocentrotus droebachiensis. The sequence continues at coordinate 95,068 of JAVYIG010007248.1, forward strand.
TCCGCCCTCGATAGCCTGTAACGCCGCCAACTCCGCCTCCTCGTCTGCCAAGTTGAGCACCATGTTATCTGGAGAGAAAAAAAGGTCCAGTCCGATTAAACGAAAGCTCAGGATTTATGTGAATTCAGTTAAACAAGGCTCGGATCCCTTACAATTTGTTTAGATATAATTGCCCGCATACTTAATCTAAACAAGATCTGGACATTGAAGACCGTGATGGAAAATAGTGCGAAGATTCAGTATTGTAGTGAGAAGAAACAAAATGAATTGGAATTATCAATCATTATCAGTTATTGTTTGTTCATTAAGGAATTAAATAAGGTAGTTGAATTAAAGTTAATGATATGCCTTACCAATAGCAACTTGTTTCTGTAAAGTCATGCGTTAATGAGTCGAGAACGGTACAACGAATCGTCTTAATCTTTCTCCAATAATAAAATTAATGAAACGTGAAAATGATTTCAGACAAGGATTAAGATCCATGATCTTTGACATAAAATTATTGATATTCTTCGTAACTTTTATTTGATGTATTCTTCTAATCATTAATGATCCTAAATAATTTTCTGTCTTTTCAAAATGATTATGAACCAAATGTAGCAGTTTTCGACTTATTTTATTGATAGTTCTTGTGTTTCTGCCTGAGCTCAGACTGTCTGAAAACGGCCATGCATGATTTATCAATCATTATTTTGATGCCATACGCTAGGAGAGAAAAATAATATTTTCAATAATGTATGCATTTAATGAAAATATTATTTGGGATTATTCTTTCAATAAAATTGGGTTTCCCTTGTGCTTGTCTATTTTGAGCACCTACCTGACTGGGGGAGGGGAGAAGCTGGGAGCTCCCCCCCCCCCATGATCTCGGCCGTCGAATCTCCGATGAACACGAAAATTTGCATGTTTGAAGATATTCACGTATTAAGAAACAAGATGGTTTAATTAGTTTTTTTGTCCTAATGTGCACATTTTAGTCGTTATAGCCTAATTGATTATGAAAAATGTTAATTTCATGCATTTTACAGAAAAATATACATATTTGTGTCTAGACTTGCGAAGAATTTTGAAAATGTATTGAATAAACGTTTCCTTCATTTCAAATTCATGACGTTTCATCGTTTTTATGATATTTGAAAATGGAAAGATTAATTTGCATAAATTATGAATAAGCAAATGTCATCATTTTAATATATTTTCTGTTTTGTATTTCCTATTATATCTATTTTCTTATTTCTAATGTATTCTTTTGTTCTGGAATACATCAAGTTACTTTGAGAAACATATCAAAGCAATTTGATATCTTTTCATATCTCCCACTATTATATGAAGAAATCTAAACCTGTATTCACATTCTGCTTGTACATGAATATATGCAGTTATAGCACTTTTTGATGACATTCGCATACTAATAATGTAACAAATTACAAGTATATCAAGCATATGTTTGTATGTATGTATCTGATATCGACGAAATAGGTATCAAAATGTGCGGTGCGATCTCCGAAAATGGGGGAGGGTGCCTCCCAGCCCCCACCCCCAGTACAATAAGGGTTAATACAGGGACAGTAGATATAATGGATATGCACCTAAATAGAGATTCTTTTTCCTTCTATTTTGATGTTGACAAAACATGGAATGAAATTTGTGTCCAGCTATTTTATGTAAAATATGTATGGAGATGTTTCCCATATTATTAACTTTAATGTCACCAAAAGCCTAACACTAATTTCATTTTAAATTTTGATAAAAACGAACATGGTATGGAGTAAGCAACAGGCGAAAATGGATCAAACACTAAATTTCAAAGTGTGTTAATAATGCATGATAGATCATGAGAAGCCGTAATTAAAAATGGCTCAAAATTTTGATATTTTTTATTTTGAAATAATAATCATACTACAGACTATTAAATGGCTTATTTCGGCCAATACAGGAAATATCGAACTCAATATGCAAAAATATTTCGTCCAATATTTCCTTGTATTGACCCCAAAGCCATCTAACATTATAATCTTCTTGTATCCATGATTGCAGGGTATTTTTTATGTGAGGAAACCCAAAGCCTATGAGAGAAAAAAATGTATCATGCGGATAAGGTCTTTCAATTCCACAAGTGGAAATATATAAAATAAACAAATTATAAACTTACGATGCTGGGTGCACTTCGGGGCTTGTCCTGGAACCTTAGCGTCCCGGCTACATCTCAGCCCCTTCCGGGTGATGGACGTGCACTGCGTCTCCCGGTGAAGATATAAGTTGACTAACCTGTAAGTCAAGGTTGCGAGCAATCCCAACATAATTATACAGGCTTATAACACGTTTAGTGGGGGGGGGGGGGGGGGGGGGGAGGGGGGGGGGGGGGTCGTTATTAGTTGCGTCGCATCAGGTCCATGATCGCATTGACGCAATACTCCATTCTGTTTGAAACAGACTAGAATTATGGGGTGGGGTGGGGGGGGGGGGGGGTGGGTAAGAGGACACCTTTTTAGGTCAGCCATTGGCAACAAAAAATGTTCTTGTTTTTATTTTAAATAAAGAATCAAACAAAAATCTCAAAAGGGGGGGGGGGTTCCCCAAAACATACATAAAACATATACATAAAGCAACTCGAGAGGGGGGGGGGGGGAGTAACCCCAACCCCCCCCCCCCTGCGTACGCGCCTGATCCACATGATGTATACAAAATTACTAATCAATAGGGAATATGACCGAGATGTTTGCGCACAATACTTGCTTAGCAATTTTTTTATTTTATTTTTTATTTTTTTTACTTATGTGCTATTTTCTCAATGTATAATGCGTGCCTTTTCGGGAGGTGCCTCGGTACGAAATCTTTCATTCGCCCGTTACGGATGATTGCATGTCATTAGTTAGAATGCAAATGGTGTACATTACGTGATGTTAGGCAGTGGCGTAATGAGCAAAAACGTTTGGGGGAGCTGACAAAAAAAAATCCGAATCACCCCACTCTAACATGCAGGCCCCGCTTAATTACGTTTCTCAAAGTGGGGTCTAGGGGCAAAGCCCCCCGAAGCTCAAGGGGTATGGGCATCAGTGGCGGATCCAGGAATTTCTTACCGGGGGGGGGCACAAAATGGCATGGGGTGAAATATATGTAAAACGATGAAGCAACAGAACGAGGCTTTAACGGTGAGGGAGCGGAGCGACCAAGCAGGGGGTGGGTCTGGGAGGGGGTTCTGACCCCCTCCCAGTGTAAGAAGCATTTGCAATTTTAGAACCAAATTAGACGCATTTTTCAGGCATATATGACGTAAAATTGCTTTCTCCTACCCCTTACAAGAGTAGGAATCTTTTGCAATTTGAGAACCACATTTGGCGCAATAATGTCCACCGACACTTCATGAAAAAAAAGAGGCCCTCTGATTAGTTAGAAGTTAGAGAAAAGTGATCTGTCACGTCGTGAGACGTTGCATAAATTATGCTCTGATGCCGCACAATGCACAAAGACGGTGGTCCGGTACTTCACCAGTAGTACTTGCAAAAACTATCTCGAGTGTATAAACTGTGTCGTTATCAGGGGAGTCGCTTGATCTTTTTCAGTGGGGGAGGGGGGGGGGGGGGGGGGGGGAGGGTGTAGAGGCCGCCGATTAACGACAAAACGAGCCACCAATATTATTACCGACAAATATAAAAATGCCAATGTCCAAATGTCTACAAATTTAAGCCTTTAAACCCGGGCCAGGAACTAAGTTATTTTTCAGTTTTCCCCTCCCGCGCAAAGCGCGGAAGCTTTGACACTTCATTAAATTATTAGAGAAAGAAGACGATCCGTTGTACTGTTCTCGACTCTTAAAGCTTGTTTCGCCCCTCCCGCGCTAAGCGCGGAAGCTATGACGTTTAATTTAATTATTAGAGAAAGAAGACGATTCATTGTACCGGTCCCGAGTCTTCATCCTTGTCTGAATTCAGCCCCCCCCCCCTCCCGCGCTAAGCGCGGAAGCTTTGACGTTTCAATTCATTATTACTCTTAATCCTTGTCTGAATTCATTTTCGCTCGTCCCGCGCGAAGCGCTGAAGCTTTTCACGTTTTATTAAATTATTAGAGAATGAAGACGATTCGTTGTATCGTGTTCTTGTCTGAATTCAGTTTCCCCCCTCCCGCGCGAAGGGCGGAAGCCTTGACACTTCATTAAACTATTAGAGAAAGAAGACGATCCGTTGTAATGTTCTCGATTCTTAATTCTTGTTTCGCCCCTCCCGCGCGAAGCGCGGAAGCTATGACGTTTCATTTAATTATCAGAGAAAGAAGACAATTCATTGTACCGGTCCCGACTCTTAATCCTTGCCTGAATTCAGTTCCCCCCCATACATTATTACTCTTAATCCTTGTCTGAATTCATTTTCGCTCATCCCGCGCGAAACGCGGAAGCTTTCAAGTTTCATTAAATTATTAGAGAAAGAAGACGAATCGTTTTATTGTGTCTTTGTCTAAATTCAGTTCCCCCCTCCCACGCGAAAGCTTTGTCGTTTCATTTAATTATTACTCTTAATCCTTGTCTGAAATCATTTTCACGTTTCATTAATTTTATTATTGGAGAAAGATTAAGACGATTCGTTGTACCGTTCTCGACTCATAATCCTAGTCTGAAATTAGTTTCCCCCCCCCCTCCCGCGCGAAGCGCGGAAGCTTTGCAGTTTCATTAAATTATTAGAGAAAGAAGACGATTCGTTGTACCGTTCTCTACTCTTAATCTTGTCTGAATTCAATTTCCCCCACTGGGCCCCTTAACGGTATATGTGCAGTGTTACATGATGTAAGTATGGAACGCTCGTTCGCAAATCTGTGCATGCTCAGCCCAAGTGGTGGGTAGCATGTTATCTCCCGACAGTGCTTTGCACAGTAGCTTCTGGAAAGGAATTAGTGGTACTGTTACTGGCCACTATAAGGCCCTTAGTGACTATAAAAAACATATGCTCTTCCTGGCTATTTGGGAATGGGTCAGTTTGCAAGAAATAATGGAGAAACTATAGCATTTTGTTGAAAATCATGTGATATCACGGACATTTATACATTACTTGTGAAAATAAGTCATGGTTCACCAGTACGCCAGTGATGTTAGGGAAAACAAGCCATAATGTTTGCTCAGTCTAGCAACAACCATTGTACGCAGGTCGTATTCAGACTATCGAAATGGTATGATAGATACGGGTGAATATCATGGCTCGTTGCTGTGTAAACGTGTATAAATTTGAATAAATATTGCGAGATTAATTATAGGGATTGAATAAAAGAGCTTTCTGAAAAAAAGGAAACGTTTACTAACATATCGGAAGGCTTGTCCGAGGTCTATCCGACATAGCGATAATTAGTGTATCGTCGCTAGACCCCCCATGAAAGAAACATCCATGAATGTGAATATGTTAGTAAACCGGTCTATTGTCATGAATGATCTATATAGAAGAAGCACCGGTAAACAGCGATGGTAGAAGAAGGCGTGCAATACTCTTTGCCTCTTCCCTTCCCCGTTAATTAGCAGGCCATATAAATGTCCATGCACGGAGGAGGTTTAAGGTCTTGAACTCCCATCGCAATTCGTCGTTTTTTCGGGTTGTAATAATCAATGAATTAAAATTTCAGGTCTAGGCCTACATGTATATAAAAAGATCAATTTCTCTCTAAATTTTTTTTCTTTTAAATCCATTTTGAAACCCCCTACTTGATAGTTTTGTTTAGGTTGGGCTTGGAAAATAATACAATATTCTGATTTTCTGGATCGGGGCCAGGAGGAATGGGAAATAGATCCTACCCTCGTTAATGGAATTTGGCAAGATAGGACAATAGCTCGTTCCCCAAATCTGATTTTATCAACGGAAATACCACCTCTCCCCAATATTCCTAGCATTTCAGTGCCACCCCCCCCCCCCTACCATCTCAAAAACAAAACTGATTCACCGGTCATGAAACGAAATACTCAAAATTATATTTTACAAGTAAAATATGGTATAGTATACACAAATTACGAGGTAAATTGCATCTCTTATTCCCTGGTACTGTTTTCAATCATTTTACTCCTAATTCATGACTAGCTAGTAAGCTCTTCGTGAAACGATTTAGGGAGAGAGACATCTCCGTAGTTGGCAGATAAAGTTATGACTGTCTTGTCGATGGTTTCGACAAACGGGCCCTGTGGTATTTTCATCTGCGAGCATCACTTTCCTTTTTTGGAAAAATGCGCTCATCTGAATAGGTCGAATAGGGAATATCTTCTTTCCAAGTTTCTCTCCCACCCCCCTCCCCTAAAAAAAAAAAAAAAAAAAAAAAAACATGAAAGAATTAAACCGAAGTGAAAAGCTGGAAGAAACTTACTCTTCGTAGGGGAGTTCCGCCCTGTGCTGCCAGCACGTTCTCGTGCAGTGTTTCGTGGTGCGTTTGCAACGCTCCCGGTTTTGTTTCTTCGTCAAACAAACGCACCGATGCTTGACAGCACCCCACATGCTCGGATGAGTGAAGTCGATTGGCATCTATAAGTAATGAAAGCAGAGCAAAGAAAACACGCTCAATGAAAATAATGACAGATATTTGATCAAATTTGAGAGGAAAATTGAATTGAAAATAACTCATTTCCATCATCACAATCTTGGAACAAATGATGGATTTCAAAGGTACAATGATGGTTTACAGAGTGAACGGTCTTACAAAAATACATATAAAACGACATGATTGCAAGTACATATTATGTAACCATATTACAAATAGAAAATGAAATGCTATGCTGACAAGGCTTGATCATTCAATGCACACATTTGAATTAGAGATAATAATATTGGTTAGGCCTACAAATAGAGAAAACTCAGTGGATTGATTTTGATCAAATATCAAATTATATTTTCAAAGAAGGGGTAGTAAAAACTTATGGGGGTTCTGGTGTTTGGAGCGAATCCCACTTTCCTTCTAAAAATCCATTTGACTTTCCTTAAGTATCAAACTAACACATCTTTCTCCGCCCTAGCCATTTCAAGGTTGTTTTTTGTATGGTTTATGTTCACCTTAACATCTCCAATTCTCATTCAAAATATATAGTTATTTTATTTTAGTTTTATGATACAATTTAATACAATTTTACCATTGACTTTTGACCTTGAAATGGCTAGGGCGGAGAAAGATGTTTTAGTTTGATACTTAAGGAAAGTCAGTGCATGTGAAATAAAAGCATTCCCATCCTTGATAAACTCCCATTGAAGATGTATAACCGAATGGACCCTATAGACTGCTAGGAGTGTATTTTTCAAATAATCTTGATGATACACTTGAATTAAATTTTCCTCCGTAATTACAAAAATTGAAATATATTTTGAGAAAATGAGAGATTTAAGACCTATAGGGAAAATCACTGTATTAAAGTCGATGGGCCATTCAAAATTGGAATATCTTTTATCAGTTCTGACAAAGCCAAAAAGCCAAAAAGTATTTCACACTTGGTTTTGGGAATGCCCTGTTACGCATCAATTCATATAAGACTTCCAAGGCTCTATTCTAAAAAATTAAGTGATTTTGAATTTAAAAAAAATCCTTTTTAACGTTTAATGCTTAAAAGTTAGTATGAAATTGAGCGGGTCCTTTCTATCAAACGCAATGGCCCGAATTCACAAAGGAGGTTTGTCGACAAAGCTAGGTTTAATAATGTGCGTCATAATTATGAGGCGTTTCGACTCGTTTCGAACCTAGGTTGCGTTTCGACGCGTTTCGACGCTTTAAACCGAGGTTCACTAGGTTTGAAACGCGTCGAAACGCTTAATATGACGCACATAAACCTATGTTTGTCGACAAACCTCCTTTATGAATTCGGGCCAATAAATTTGTTGTATTACGAGATAATAAATGGAGACATGTGCAACTGAGGTAACAATGTTTGTGTTACCGAAATGTCACAACATGTACTTTGTTCAAATCTATTGTTTTGTTCTTGCTCAAGAATGATTGAATACAAAATTTCTTTGGAAAAAAAGAAGAAGATTTATAACCTGTGTTACCTTGAATTATATTTAATTTTAAAGAGTAACTAAGATTATGATACCTGACTCTGCTTTCATGGATGACTGAGCAACAGCTGTTTTCAAGAAGCATTATCAAATCCTCTTCGTCCAAGTTTATAATGGAGAAGTAATATCTTTCAAAAGCCCTTACGCATTGTTAATTCAGTCCGAAAATAATAGAAAAGGTGAAACTGTCTACTCAGATTAAAGAAAAGGAAAAAAATATGATATTTTGAAATCATTTTTTTTGGCCTGCGAATGGAACATACTACCTTTAAAGGTCTATGTTAAAATTGGGATAATGTGATGAATGGAAAATACCTCCCAGTATTGTATGCCATGCTATTTGCTTAGTTTCTTTCCTTTTGGTATAATCAAATCGTGTTTCTGAGGATTTCAAGGTTAACATACTGTCCTGACATACTACATGATGAATATACAAATTTAACCACGCGCACTACTGTACAATGTCGCTACATTATTATGTACATACCGTGGAACGAAGGTAGATGAGCAAGATGTAGATGTAGCAAGAAACGATCAGCTATGGATAAAATACAACAAAAAGAAAAGAAAAGATCATTAAAGCGAATAAGATTATGCTAGTACAGATATACAATATAAGTATATAGGTATTCTGAAAAAATGTGATGTATTCATGCCCTTTAGTGTAGAATGCTCCTTACGAAAAATAATGTACAGATGATATATAAATGAATATATTCTTGGCAAGATGCATTTTAGCATGACATTGGCGCAGCCATTTTCTTGAAAATGCGACGTACCAGTTGAAATTGTACTTGTATTATGCACCAACCTGAGTTGGAAAGACCTTTAAAATGAATAACAAATACTTTACTTTTCAATTAGAAAAATCATAGCTAAAAAAGATTTTAAAAATCATATTTGGTAAAAAAATATATAACAAGTGATCTATTATTGTAACTAATTCATCAAAAAAATACTAAAATACGACGATCAGCCATGCATGAAGTTTTTCGTCTTTTTTGTGCATGGCTGATCGTCAACGAAACGGAGTTAAGTCTTTTATCAACTCTGTTTATTGCTACGGCAGGCAGCCAGTGAAAACGAATTCGTTTAATCAAATTATGGAAATGCAAGCATTACTTTAAAAAAACAGAACTTTGTTATTCCTGGCGCATTTTTGCTGATGTGTCATATGAGAGGGCAGAAAATGAACTTTCTAGAAAATTTTCTCTTTGAAATTCAGATACCGTCCGCCAAATGAGTTTTTGGTACCCTCCCTTTAAATTATTTTTAATCACTCATGCGTGAGTTGCATTAAATGAAAGAGGAGGATCTAAGCTTTACAAAAATGTGTCATTTATTAATTATAATTGTGATTAAGTTATGATAAAACATCGATAATTCTCGGTTTCGTTTTTTCTGGGACGCACTGTATATGCAATGTCCAGAGGACTGATATAAAGACTTCGATGTGGAGCAAGAGGGCATCCTGCCACTCCCTCTTGACAAAACCTACAAGAAAAGTATCAAATAGTATAGTGAAAATAGTTTTCAATCAATAAGAATCAAATTGCTCCTTAAACTCGCACACAAGTATGAACTTTAATAACTCAATTAAACAAAACTAAATTATGTCATAATTTAGAGCTAATTAGAATGACTGAAAATTTTATGTTAACTGCAATAAGATAAGAAAATCCAATTTTTTCTGATTTGCGAAGATTACTGTCTCATGTATTATTAGAAATCGAACATGTTGATAAAAATGAAACAACTACATTTTGCTCATTCGATTTGTTCGCTCTCTTTTCTACATGATTGTATTGACGTATGGTGCAAGCAATCTACATGATCAATCTAAGACAGAGCCAAATATTGTATACATAGAATGTGGTTAACGGACCGTCTCACTGAGTGCATCATTCATGTAATACGTTGCTATGTCGGGTAAGAATTAAAGATGAAACGAATCGTGACGTAGATATGAGTGAAACCGCATTGACCACATC